>JARHVA010000079.1:1990000-2097500 GCA_037957365.1 Torreya grandis
CCATATATAAGTCATATAAATCTAAAAAATTATATACTAGAGGGATATCAAAATTCTATGGTAAAGTCAACTCATAAATGTTGTCATTGACTTTCTTCACAATTTTGTATGGTCCTTTTTTTTACACTTGAACTTGTTGTATGTGCCTATTGAAAAAAATTATTTCATCAATTAAAGCATCACTGAATATCTTTAATCAAATACCTTTGATCTTATTCTTATGTTTACTGTTATTTTATACTTTTCTTTAATTTCATGTATCTTTCTTCTAACTTCTTGTAACTATTGTATATGTTATGAAAATGCTTCTACATCATCACTAACTTGTTCCATAATTTCTAACTATTCCAAATATAAAACATCCATAGTATTTCTCCAATAAATAATATAAAATGATGATTTTCCTTCTGACATGTTCATCTAACCATTATATGCAAACTCAATCTACTGTAAATATAAATCTCATTACTTAGGATTCTCTTCAACTATACATATCAATATATTTATGAAGCTCATATTTACAACTTATGTCTATACATCTATTTGTGGGTGGTATGCACTACTGAATTATAGCTTACTTAAAAAATTATTATATAAATTCTCCTAAAAATGGCTTAGAAATTTTATGTTCCTATCTGATGTAATAGTTTATTAAATACCATACAATCTCACAATATCCTTAAAAATTAATTCTACAAATCGAGTGGCATCATTGGTTTCATTACATATAATAAAATTAACCATGTTAGAAACCCTATCTATAACAAAAAATAATGAATCATTACTTTTCTATGTGTTTATAAATCCTAACACAAAATCCATACTCAAATCTATTCATGGTCTTGTTGGAACTAATAATAGCATGTACAACCTTGTATATTATATGTGTAACCTTTAGTCACTTGACATATTATACATCTTGAAACATACCTTGACACATATCTATTCATCTTTGATAAAAAATACTTCTCCTCCACCAAATTTGTTGTCTTATGCTTACCAAAATATCCAACCAAACCACCAATATGCAGTATTCTTATAATATTATCTCTGAGAGACCCAACTAGCATACATAGTTGTCTTACCTTGAAGAGATAACCATTATTTATAAGATATATCTAATGAATAGTAAATGCCTCACTTGATAATGGATTCCTACATTGTTCAACTATTTTTCCAAAATTTGGATCAGTGTCATATAATTCATTAACAATTTCAAATCCAACTAATTCACTCATCATAGTAATTAATAACACCACTCTCCCACTCAAAGCATCAACTAATTAAATTTGATTTCCTAATTTATACTTCAAAATAAAATTATATCCTTGCAAGAAAGACACCCACTTTTCATCTATATTATTTAATTTATTTTGAGTGTTCACATACATTAGGACATCATAATATGTAAATAAGATAAATTATTTAAGTACCTGGTAGTGCTTACAATGTCTTAATTCTTATAAAATGGCATAAAATTCAACATCATATGTAAAATAATTTTTTCTCACCTCATTCAATTTCTCACTGAAGTATGCTATTGACCTTCCATCTTGACTCAACACACTAGTAATTCTCATGTGTGAAGCATAATAATTAACCTCAAAAAGATTTATTAAAATTTTATACTGGTAAAATATATTTTTATATAATCTTCTTCTTCAACAATTCAAAGTTTTTATTTTTACTCTTGTTCAGACAAATTCTTTTCCTTTCATATAATTTATTATTTTTGCAAAAATAAAACTAATTTTTTTAATGAACTTTCTATAAAATATTTCTAAACCATGGAAAATTCTTACCTATGTGATGCTCTTTAGAATAGTTCGCTCAACAATTACCTTTATCTTTTCTTCATGCATTCTTATAGCATCTGTTAAAACTATAAATCTCAAAAATACCATACTATTATGCATAATCCTATACTTTTTCAAATTTGCATAGAGCTTCTCCTTTCTTAATAACTCTAATACTATTCTCAAATACCTTAACTGATATTTTTAGTCTTATTGAATATCAAAATATCATCAAAATAAACCACCACAAACTTACCAATGTAATCTCATAGTGAAATTCGTACATCACCCTCATAAATGTGTTGGGTACATTGGATAATCTGAATGATATAACCATCTATTCATATAACTATCCCTAGTCTTAAATGTTGTTTCTCATTCATTTCCTTCATGAATTTGAATCTTATGGTACTCGCTCCTTAGATCAATCTTTGTAAAGTATGTTTGTCCTAAAAGAACATACATCGTATCAGCTAATCAAGCTATAAGAAATCTATATTTGATGTTGATTTTATTAATTATTCTAATATCCACACACATCCTCCACCCCTCATATATTTACTTTGAGATAGAAATATTAGTGTTTCACATGGACTCATGTTCTCCCTTACTACACATTTTCACACCAATTCAGTAACTTGTTTATTCAATTATAAACGCTTAGTTAGACTCATCCTATAAACTAATTGATTAGGTAGAGTTGATCCTAGACTTAAATCAATATGATGTTGAATGTCTCTCATTAGTGTTAAAGTATATAGTAACTCATTAGGTATAACAATTACATATTATTTCAAAACTTTTATTATTTTTTTTTAGTATTTTCTTGACTTCTGTGTCTTATTTATATACTATTAATGCATAACAACAACATGACATCTATATGTATTTGATAATTTTTTTGTGGAAAGCATGATTTAAGCCTACCTTTCTTTAAAAGGTAATAAAACTACATTTGTACCATCTTTCAAAAATATATATGTATTCATTAATTCCATCATGAATTTATTTTATATGTTTTTTGATTCACCATTTACAATAAAATTAATAATTAAAAAATAAAAAAATAGATACAACCACTATATAAAATGAAAAAAAAACTCAACATTTTTTTAAGAGCTCCCTAACACTATGGTGAAGTCCAAACTCATCCATAACTATCACCTTTAAATATTATACAATAGTTCAAAATGGATGGTGGCTAAAAAGAACATTTAATTGTTAAAAAATGATAACTAAAAACAATAACATTATCTTAGTGTAGGATATTTATTATTCCATGTATTTATTAAATTGATAATACCTACACATATAAATTTAGCTTGATTAGGTGATTCTTTAGTCTACATTAGTTAGTTTTCACTTGTTTTATATTCTATGGTTAGTTGCCACTTTTATTAGCTAAGTGGTTGTTAGACATTTTATTTTCCACTAGTGTGTTGTCAGTTAACTCCTTGATTCTAGGTGGAAGTTACTTATTATTTTTATTATATACGAAACTTATTGTAAATTTATTCATCAATCAAGGCAAATATTTCATATGTTCTTGTATATTTTTGTATGTAATTAAGGTCATTATTGTTGGAAAATTCTTGTGTGCTCACTTTACCAGAAGATCACCTAATGGCCTATTCTGACATGGCATCAGAACACTAGGTTTTGGTAATGAGCATCAATTTATCTCTTTGATTTATTATTTATATTGTAAATATAATTTGATTAACAACATGCTTTCATGCCATACAAATCTTGTAATTGGATCATTTTTATATGTTTGCTTTTGGTTAACAAGTTGGTTGAAGGGCTTCATATCCTGGTGGATGTTCTTCTAGCCATGAAGATAAATTTTATAGTGGACTATCGTAGGCCATGAGATATATTAGAGGGTGAGTTTTTATAAAAGATCATTTTGGCCTCTTATTTTACATGTTATGCTTGAAAACCCTCTCTACTATGCACATACTAGTTACCCATCCCAAGTTTTAGTAGCCTAGTTCCATGTTTACAACTATACATAAGACATTGATTAGTTCAATCTGATATTTCAATATATTATAAAAATCCATCATCAATACCGTCATTGGGGTGAAAATCTTATAAAATTCCAAAGGGTTTGAATTCCAAGCTTTAAAACCCAAAATCATTAAAGAATAACATGACCCCTAGATATGTGGATTGCTCAACTCCCACTTTTTCATGATACTTAGGTGTAGAATTCAAACCGAGACCAATCACCACTAAGGAACCTAACTTGACCATCATATAATCAAATTGAACACTCAAAATAATAATCCATTATGACAATCCTACTATCATCTTCCTTAATTCTTGGTATCAATGTGTCATTCTCCACTTCATGAGATGAGCTTCCATGTCTTAGGACTGTGGCTTGCATTTGTTGTTTGTGGATCAAAACCATGGCATGCACCCCTTCCATGTCACCTTAATTCCAATTTTGTAATCCTATTATTTTTTATCAATGCCACTATAAACATTGAAGAAGATCTTCCTCCAATGGATTGTACCTAGTCTTCCTTGCCATTCTAGTTTGCAATGTCACCCGATATTTCTTGGTGACACTAGAGTTTTTATTATACTTCCTTTTGTTAAATCTCAAAACCTAATTCTACCACGCCATAGTCTTATTTTAAAACTAGCTACTTTTAATGATTGTTTTTAAAATAGCTTGATTATTTTGCTTTAAGTGGCTTGTCTTCACCTTAAAAACACATAGGGGAAAGAATGAGAGTTGTTTTGAACATTATTTGGTTTAAAGAGGACTGTGGTTTTGTGTTTATTCCAATGAGTTGTTATATGACTAAGTCTACTCTTACCATAGGGTATTTTTTAATGTTTTAGTACACATTTTTATTAAATAGGCTCATTTATGAAAAATTGATTGTGTAATAGCTTTTGACTAGTATCTCAAATTTGAGCATCATCATTTTAAAATGTTCATTTTCTTTAATTTACCACATATTTGACCTATTTACATTTTAATACTCACTAAAATATAAAGTGCCAAAATCTAGGAGGGTCAATCATTATTTCAAGGGGTGTGTACAAACTATTATGATTCCTTATTTCTCCATTTCTTTAATTTATTGTAAAAAAAATCAAATTATCTAAAATGGATCCTACAACCTTAAACTATCATGATTGGAAGGCTTCCATGTCACTCGCCTTCAAAAAAAAGAAGCCTTACAAGATAACTATGGGTATGCAAACTGAACTGACTATAGATTTAAAAAATGGTTTGATAAGAGTGATGAGACTTTCAATTTTTTATGTATTTCTATGTCATTGGATCTACACTTTCAAATTTAATTAAAAAAAACACTCAAAGAAGTATGGGATACCTTAGGAAATTTTTTTGAGAACTTGGATGAGATGAGAGGGTATGAATTTGAAAATAAGTTGATTAGTCTTACCCCATAGAACTTTTGAGACACTTTAAGATTACTTCACCAAATTAAAATCATTGAGATTGTAAGTAAAGGAATGTAAAATTGATAATAAGGGTTCATATCTCATCTTTTCCATCCTTTCCAAACTTGGACCTAATTATTCAATTTTCATCCCCACCTTCCGTACAATCAAGAGAGCACTTGGTACTTTGTGGACTATTTATTCCTTTGATGAGTTTGTTGATGACTTGACTCAAGAACAAGATAAACTAATTTAGACAGTTGCACTAAATTCCAATAAACCATATGCTCTACTTGTAGGACATGACATCAAAAAAAATTTAAAAGAGAAGAAATAATACACCAAGGATCATGAGTAAGAAGAATCAACCCACAGAAAACTAAACTTTGGCACTTCCTCTTCTAGTGTTAAATTGAAAAAAAAGAGGGTCAAATGTGGATATTTCATGGGAAATCATGAGAAAAGTAAGTGTTTTAAAAATTAGATTTATTACCTTATGAGTCTTCTTGAGAAGAACAACATAGGTGTTCCTGAGTCTATCAAACCATCTTCATCAACCCACAAATCTAAAGAAAATAACAATAAGAAAGAGAAGTAACTAGTGAAAGAGAAAACAAATGGGAGAGATATATTTATAGTAGTACCTCCAGATCCTACATGTGTTATTTATTTTGGTGCATCACATGATATGGTTTCTTCACATGTAGAGTTCACTTCCATATAGCCATGTGATATGTCTTCTATTTGACTAGATGATAATATTTCTACACAGGTTTTTGGGAGTGGATCTATTGATGTGAGTGGTGGAACATTTAATAATATTATAAATATTCCATCACTATTAACTAATCTCCTATTACTCTATCAGATCACTCACCTTTGTCAAGTCATACGAGTTGTTTTTGCTTTAAATTCACTATATGTCAGTGATTTGCATAGTGATAATATCATTGCAGTGGGTTTAGTCGATCATTAGAATTGGCTATATTATTTCTCACACTTTGTCCTTCTTTTTGATTCTTCATCAGATTCACCTATAGTTGATGACACTTTAGATCCTGAGTACATCTCTGATGTTGATGACTTCTTTTCTACCACAGAGGACTACAATAGTGATGGGGATGTATTTCCTCCATCTCGTTGTCACATTTCATGTCTTGAGGAGTTATTTATGGATCTACCTACTTCTTCTCCATCATAGGCTTATCAAGGACAAGGATCTTTGATTCAAGACACATCATACATTAAGTAGTCTCCTAGATAGGTGTAGGGCTTTCAACACTCATTTTTTTCTTCTATATCAGATCCACCATCACTTCATGAAGTAGTTGTCATTTTTACTTTGCATGAGGAGCATAGTTCCTTTTATGGGAACCACACCTTGGTTGGATATCCATTAAATACTTGGCATATTTATTCACATTTTCATGGTAATCCACTCTTCAATGCATCTAATTCTAATCCATAGTCACTCCAGGAGGCTGCTTTGTAGGATATAAGGTGGGTACAGACAGTTGTAGCTTCGAGTGGTGATTTTTATTTCTACCTTTTCTTCTTTATCTCTCTTTTGGGGGGAGTTTTTTTCCACTAGATTTTCTCTTTTTACTCCAATTTTTAATATTTTCATTGTGCATGGGTACCTCATCCGGCCTTATTGATAGGAACCATATTTTATTTTCCACTCACCTAAGCTATGCTTAAGGAGCTGCTGGTGTAAGATATTTATTCACCTATACATGTAGTTTCACCTTACTTATATGATTATTTAGTCTACAATAGTTAGCTTGCACTTGTCTTAGCTAAGTGGTTTTTACACATTTTATTCTCCACTAATCTAGTATCAGTTAATTCCATGATTTTAGGTGGAAGTTACATGTTCTTTCTCTTTTATAAGACACTTATTGTATAGCTATTTATAAATCTAGGCAATTATTACATATGTTCTTACATATTTCTGCATACAAGCAGAGTCATTATTATTTTCAAATTCTTGTGTGCTTAGTATACCAAAAAAATCACCTACTGACCTATTCTGACTTATTATCCATTCAAATTACATTATAAGTATAAAAATAAATTTACAATCCTTTTGAAAAATAAATAATAAAATATTAATTTATATTTTCTTCCAAAATATTGAATTAATCTCAAATTTTCAATATCCAACAAAACAAAACAAAATGTGGGAATTTGTTTTACAATGTTTGATAAAAATTTCAACATGCTAAAATTTTGACATACATAAACATACATAAAAAAATTGATTTCATCTTCAAGTGAAATTTATTAACTACTAAAAAGTGTCTATATGGATTTATATGTTTTTATCATTCCATTATACTTTTGATGGATGTACATACCACTATATATAGTAAATTTAAAGAAATTAAAATTAAAATCACAAAAAAAAATTAATGCAATCAACGAATTCACATCTTAATATAATTTAGTAGTAAATGTTACCAGTATGAATTGTTTAGTAAATTAATGCAACATTTGGTTATTATGTTTTAATAACATATTGCCCCCTCCCAGAATAATCTAATGTAACATTTGGTTATGTATTACCCCAAAAATAATTATATAATATCCATATTTATTATTTCTTTTCTTCTTTTTTCTTTAATATTATTATTATATTACTTTATTCCTATTTTATAATATTTATAATTATGTTGATTACCATTTTAAAATGGTAGTTGAGGAAAGTGTTTGTATGTGCGAGTGGTTTAACTTTTAGTTTCAATTTTAATTATAATGTTTATTTAATATAGGTTTTCATTTTATAAATTTTAATTAATATTTTATTTATTCATTGATTTTTTTTTCATTTTTTTTAAAATTTAATATTGATTTAATTAAATTGACACAATTTATCACTAATCAATAATTTTTTTATTGAAAAATAATAAAATTATAAATAATTATAATATCTTGAAAATCTAAAGTAAAATTTTTGATATTAATTTTTCTCAATATTATTTAGATAAATTGATTCAAAAACCATCATAACCTCATACTCTCTAAAACCCTCTTCTTCTTTGTTGGTATTGAAATCCTTACCTATTTTCATCATGCCTTTTTGTGCCACATGATGATTCATTTTTATTTGTATTAAACCCACCTCTAGTGGTATTACACCCACCTCATCCCCTTATTGGAAGGGATCCACTTTTTCTTGGACCAAGAGACATGATTTTGAAATTTTATCTATTTTATTTCAATTTTACCTTCGAAGATAATTGACAAGCCTCCTCTATGTAAAATATTCTATGCATGCTTAATTCATCTTGAATATTAAATTTCAAACCACTTACATACCTTAATTCCATATTCTCTTATGTTTCATCATGCTCCATTCATATATAAATCTTATAAAACTTATCTATGTACTCTTGGATATTGTGATCTTTTTGCATCTAATTCTGAAATCTTTTATATAGGGTTTATACATAGTCCATAGGAAGAAATTTATCTATCAGATTGTTCTTCATATTTTTCCATGAATTAATCTTATCTTTACCTTTTCTCTATCTCTCTTTTTTCAGGGGATTCCACCACATTAATGCGTGATCTTTTAATTTTGTGCATGCAAACTTTAACTTCTTATCTTCTCTCATAGTATTCCACTCAAACAAATTTTACATGCTATTCATCCAATCTATCAAATATTATGGTTTTAAAATACATTCATAATTTGGAAGATCAATTTTGATTTTTTTCATTTCTTCCTTCTAAATTTTGAACCATCCTCTCTTCCATCGATGGTGGCTGATTTTGTTGTTCTCCTTCTTTATCATGATCTGTGTCTTCCTTGGCTTCATCACCACCTTGTCTTATTCTCTGATTGGTGATAACCTCTTTTAATTATTTCACTTTCCTCTACATCTATTTTATATTTTGATTAATCTAAATAATACCTCCTCATCCTCTCACCATTTCATACTCCTTCAAGATTCAACCTTGCTCTAATACTAGATAATGAAATTGAAAACTATCAAGATAATAAAATTACCAATAGGATAAAATCTAAAACAATACTCAAAATTGATTCATATTTATTTCCTTCAATTAATTAAAACTCAAACTATGCTTAAATAATCTTCAACTCAAAATTAGAGTTGACATGCAAAAATTTAAGAAAAAAAACTAAAATCTAAAAAAAAAAAAAATTTAGCTACTACTATTTTCATTAAGTTTTGCATGCAAGAATGCAAACATCTAAAAATATCTTAAAATAATCTAAACACTAAAATTATCCTATGGGATTAAATTCATTTAAAGTTGACATCCAGTCCTAAAACTATACAATTTCAAAAATAGAAAATTCTTGAAAAAATCATTAAATAGTAATTTGAGACCCTTAGATGATCACATATGGCCTTTGAAAATTATAAAAAATAACTCTAGGTGGAAATCATGTCGTAGGATATAAATGAAATTTTTGAGATGGTCATTTTGGCACATGAAAGAGGTCAAACAGAGCTATGGTTCAAACATTATGGCCTCTAGAGGTTTGGCCTTTTCCCTGCATCAATGAAGAACCCCTATTCTAAACATGAGTTCCCCTATTTTGGTGATGCCAAACCCATATTTTACTCCCCTAATAGAAAATCATTTTTACTTTGATAGGTTGGAAGACATGGTTGAACTTAAATAAAAGCCAAAATATTTTTTTGAGGTGGCCTTCAAGCTAATGCCTAGATATGACACCAAGGCTCTCAATCCCGCTCCTTTTACCACAATGGTGACCTTCAATGAGGAGGAGACCAAATAAATACTCACCCATGAATAATTATTCACATCTACTTGATTCACTTTTAGATTTGTGAATCTCTATCAAAAACTCCAATACCTCCATTCTTGGATCTTAGAAAACTAGCAACCTGTCTTTCAAGGTAGGACTGATATTTATCCCCATGCAAAGATCTCTTTAGTATTTTTTTTTAATATATTATGGAAAAGTAATTGATCCAAAGTAGGTTCTAGAGTTTGAATCTCCACCCTTTAATCATCAAACCCTAGTCCCCTTTCTCTGAACCCCTTATTGAACCTCTAAACAAAAATCCTATCTAGATTCACCTACCATACCTCCCTTTCTAGTTCTAGTCTGAACTATATTTGAGGCCATAGTCAACTCCCTAGGCAAATTCTTGAAAACATATCGAGACATTACTTATTTATCTCACACCACCTTTCCCAAAATACTAGTCAATATTTACAGCTTAAAATATCTACCTTAAAATGTTATCCTCCAAGTAGGCAACCACTCATGATCCCAACCCCTTGATTACGAGCCCCTATTATTTAACTTCCACAACTAATTTAACACAAGTAATTTGACTATATACTGCAAAAACATAATAAAATGGAAGGTAATTTTTTTTGTCACACTTCTACCCTAACCACTTCACTATGAACACCCATGAATCTGAAAGTGATTATTCAAACTTGTCTTTTGATGAACCTGAGCCTCCCACTCTAAATGATGCCCATCCTAACTCTCCCAACATAAAGGGTAAATATAAGGTAAACCCATCAAATTCATACGTGAGGGGGCAGACTAAGAATTGGAAATCCATATTAAAAATTTTGCTAGGAGCATTGATCTACAAATTAAAACACAAAGGGTATAACTATTATATGTCGCTTCAATGGAAAACAAATCTCAACCCTTTGAATATTTTCATACCATTAGCCATAAAATCTATTAAAGATAAGGGGAAGTGGATAAGAGTATAGAGGAATAAAAATGGCAAAATCCCTGAGTCTAGTATGTCCCTGCATTCAGGGGGGAAATGTAAAAGTTCTATAGCAGGTAAGGTGTGAATTTTATAGAGGTTTTGTAGATGATAGTGGTATGGGGTGAACAGTGATTTACTAGATACGTTGTCCTACTTGTACGCTCTTTGGTCCCACATGGCCCTCTTGGGAGGGGATTTGTCTTACTATTATTATGAATAAGTTTTGTAAAAGTAGAGTTTTGGTATAAATCCCTTTGTTTCTTGTTTGGTTTGTACTAGTGGTAGCATTTTTTTTACCTATTGGTTATTTTGTTTTACATGGGTTGCCTACTAAGGCATCCATTTAGAATTTTATTTATATATCTCTTGTATTGGTTTTAGGTTCTCCCTAAACATATTATTCACATATCAAATATAAAAATTAAGCGCATAAGAAGATATAAAATATGAATTATTTTTATAACCAACTTTTAATTAAGTAAAAAAAAAAATTGCTAATTGTTCCCTCTTTGTAGTTTAAAAATATATAAAATAGAAGATAATATATTAATTAGAAACAATTTTAGAATTTGCCTATGCCAAAAAATTCCAATACACTCACCATGAAAGCAAGAATACCACCAAGCTATACAATTACAAAAAGATATTTATATTTTATATAATTTAATTAATAAATTTGTAATATTTTTATGATTGAGATTTTTATGATATAGCTTAATAGTTATTTTCATTAGTATATGGTTGTTGAAATTTAAAATTTAAATTAATGAATTATTTGTATTATATTATAAATAATTGAATTATTCAAATTATTAATTATATATTGAAATGAGCAATACACATTTACTTATTTATATTAAAATTATAGACATTTAGATTGTTATGATTAATAAGAGTAATAAACTTAGAAGGATTTTAGGGAATAATTAGAAAAATTACACACATTAAGTATTGATGTTATAATTGAAGAATTTATGAGTTTTCCAAATTTTACTCCATTTTTTAAGCCATAAAATGAGGTGCATTTAAAGTTTATTATTGTAGGAGACATATTTTAATATTAAATTTACTTTAAATGATTATATTCAAATAACACCTATAATACCCTAGCATGGTAGGGACTAATAAGAGTCATAAAGTTGAAAGGTTTTAGGGAATAATTTAAAAAATTATACACTTTAATTATTGATATTATAGTTGAAGAATTTATGAGTCATCCAAATTTAACTCTATTTTTATAGTCATAGAATGAGGAACATTTAAAGTTACATTATTGTAGGAGACACATGTTAGTCTTGCATTCAGTATAAAGGAGTATACCTAAATAACACCTATGGAATAGGTAAAATTTTATAATTGTTACTCTAATGTGTATTTTAAGCATTTTCATTGGTTGAAAGAAAAATAAGTAATTGAAAAGTGAAATCTATAGTTCCTAACATGGAAGATTAGTACCCCCACATGGCAAGGAGAGCTCCCTTCTCAAGAAAAAGTTTTTTAAATTTTTTTTAGTTAGGTTGACACAATTTATCACTAATGTAAACCTAACTAAAATAATTGTTGACACAATATTTGTTGGTATTATGTGTATGAATAGTTGGGATCGTGTCTAACAAATGTATGAATAATAGATATTTTTTTAGTGTTAAATATTGAAGGGTATTCATTAGACAAAAAATTATTATAATTTAGTTAATATAAATAATGGTAAAATACATTGTCACTCCATCCATCAATATATACAATTTTATTTATTTTTAAAATATATATTTTTAATTATTTTAATTAAAAAATAAAAACTTATTAAAACACTATAATCTAAGATCAGAAAAATTGTCATTGATGGCAACTCCCTCAATATCATGAATGCCCTCTTAGGAAAAGTGAATTATTCCCACACTATTAAACAAGTGATTGAGGATACCAAGGCTCTCCTTAACATTTTCAATGAAGTCACTATTGGGCACATCTATAGGGAGCATAACTTGGTTGGGGATGGGATTACTAACTTAGGGGTCAGTAATCATTAATTTGTTGTATGGCATGAGACTACCAACTTCCCCCTCTTACCCATCAACCGATTTGCTTTGTAATGATTCAAAAATTATCAATTAAGTAGTGTGGGATTTGGTTACATGAGGGAGTTTTGGTTTTGATTAAGTATGATATATTTCCCACCATGCCTAATAATTATATAATCTATGGGAAGGAATTGGTAGTTTGTGCCAGCCAAATGAAGTATGCCACTAATTATAGTATTTTCAACCTTAAATCTTGAAAAAACTCTTCAAGGTTTTTGAAACTTCGTAATCCATTATAGAACTTGCATAAGAAAGGGAAAGTGATCATGGGAAAGGAGAAACATAGGTTAGAGCCTATTTCATGTGCATAAGTTAAAAGCAATCCTAGAGTATGGAGTAAATTATAGAAACAAAGTCTTTGTGAATATATATTCTGAATTATAGGGCACAATGATAAGGTATCTGAGGACTTCACCCTTGCCTAGAAACAATGCATGGTACATATGCAAGGGATGAAGATAGACATTATAGAATAATTTATATCTATAACAAACATAATATCATCACTGATTTAGGGACCATCCTCTAGCACCACCATAACCTCATCCTCTCTAAAACCCTCTTATGAAGTAAAATAATGAAAAATGCTTTGATAATTATTATTGAATAGAGGTTGAATAAATATAATGAAAACATAGTTAACATAAATATAATTTGGTAACCATTATGTAACCAATAGACCATTCGAGTGACACCTAAATTGTATTCCAATCAATGTTATGTTAACTGATTACAAATATAATAACTAATCTACCATAATAGAATATCAAACTATTATGCTAACAATGTAATTATGCCATCATTCCCCCCTTTATTACATTATTTATACAAACATAATTTTTTCTAATAGTGGTCCCCCATGTATTACAAACATTATAAAAAGATTTACACTCTCTACATAGCTTGCTCACTTTCTGAGGTGGCATGCCATATTTTTGGCTTCAAGGTCTTAGTGTCACATTGGTTTTCCTTGGAGGATAAACAAAAACCTGAAAGTGATAAGAACACTTCTATCTACTAACACCTTCTGGGATTTCTTAAATTATGAGGATTAGCACAAACTTATATGATTTTTTCTGGCAGGTTGACCATGAACCTGGAGGGTTGAAAGAAGTTTATATTACACTTTAGTGGTTTTTAAATTACAAAAAACCCTTTTTCAAGAATCAAGTGCTACTTTAGTGATTTTTCTCCCCACAACATTCTTTTTTAGAAGGTACTAAACTAAAAAATAGTGCTTAGTAGCTTACTAAAAGACACACTATAAAACATAAAACAAACACAACAAAATTTGTCACTATAGTAATGATTCAACCCCATCATATGTGGATTATGAGAGGATTCCAAATTCCCTCCAACATATGTGTGTTCTCTAGCCTCTAGTTGATGAAGCTGTTTCACTCAGTCAAAGAAGACATGAAGCTTAGTTGCATGATTTTGTTGAGGAGAAATCCCCCACCCATAGATTGGACCCATTTGACATTTGATGATATTTGACTCAGGTTATCACATATAAGTGATAATGCATCCTTATACAAATAATTAATTTTGATTTTGACAATTTTGACATAGAACTGGCACTTTGACTCATTATTAAATTTTGACATTTTTAATGACTTTTATAAACACTTTTGACTCTAGATTTGAGAAAAATAAATAACTAACTGATTATACCAAACTAATAACTTTAATTTTAAATTGATAATGATCCTAACAATTAATGAAAGACCCTTAAATAAGGATTTGACTATATACTAATATTAAATACTCACTCTTAAAAATAACATTGTAACCTTAACAAGTATTTATTTGACAATTTTAAACTATGACACATAATCGACATAAAATGTTAATTTAAAAATAAAGAAAAATAAAAATAGAATACATATATATAATAATGGACTTTCCAATAAATATTAACCACCTTTAACTGACATGTGAGTGCTATTGGTATTCAAATCAAAACATTAAGCATTTATTTTAAGATGCACCTTCCCAGTCGTCGCCATGCTTTCTCCTTTTCATCTACTTCTCTACTATTATGCAAATGTCTCAAGATTCCATGCTTCTATTGTATGCTACATGAGTTTACAAGTGGGCTTAGATTCAAAATTCAATGGACTACCTTAAATTTTTTCTCCTTGCATAGGGCAATTGTGCTTTAGGCTTGAATGCTTTTGGTATGACTACATCTTCAAACTCTAACTCATCTTCAAGTTCTAATGATGGACCAGGCTATTGCTACATGTGTTGTTTTGAATTATAAACCAAGATTAACTTCTCTATAGTAACCATAGTCTCTAATGGTTTCTTGCATGCTTTTGTAGTCTCAAACAAACTTCTTTACACAATGTCCAAGACCTTGATCACTTCTACTATGACACTTCGATCAGACATGCATCAAACATGACAAATGAAATCTTGTTGCCAATTTCACTACTAAAGACCTTGTAGGGTTCAAGTAGAATTTTTATGCTCTAATATATGTAATTTTTGAATGCACCCAACAAATTATTGGTCTATCATGCACCTAGAATGCCAAGACAAAAATTTAAAAATGCTAGAACACTACCAAAATTTAATCTAATCTAAATACAAATTCCTAAAATCATATAATATTATTGGTGGTGAAATGAGATATAACAATTTTCCCTTCTAATATTTAAATAATCAATACAACCATGAGAATTAAGAGGTTCTGATACAAATAAAGTAAAATAATGTAAAATACTTTGATAATTATTATTAAACAGAGATTGAATAAATACAATGGATAAGTAGTTAACATAACTATCATTTGGTAACTGTTATGTAACCAATAAAACATCTGAGTGCCACCTAAACTATCCTCCAATCAATGTTATGTTAACTAATTAAAAATCTAATAACTAATCTACTGTAATAGATTATCAAACGGTTATGCTAACAATGTAATTACACCAACATCTTCCTCTTTATTGGTATTGAAACCCTTGCCTATTCTCATCTTACCTTTTTGTACTATGTGATAATTTACCTCTATTACTATTAAACCCACATATTGTGGTATTAAACCCACCTCTTCTCTTTATTGGAGGGGATCCACCTCTTCTTGGACCAAGAGACATTCTTTTGAAAATTTGTCTATTTTATTTTTCTTGTACCTTCAAAGCTAATTGATAATTCTCTTCCATGAAAAGTATTATATGCATGCTTAATTTATCTTGAATAAAAAATATCAAACCATTTACATACCTTGTATCCATCTTCTCTTCTATTTCATCATGCTTTACTTGTATGGAAAGCTTATAAAACTCATTTGTATACTCTTGTATACTATGATCCTTTTGCCTCAAATTTTGAAATCTTATTTATAGGCTTTATGCATAATTCACATGAAAAAAATTCTCACTCAACTTCTTCTCCATATTTTTATATGAATTAATATTCTCTTTACCTTTTCTCTATCTCTATTTATGTAGGTGATACTACCAAATCATTACATGACCTTTCATTTTTGTCCATGAGAACTTTACCTTCTTATCTTTTTCATAGTCTTCCACTGAAATAACTTTTCCATGCTATTCATCCAATCTATCAACTCACCTAGTTTTAAACTACCTCAATAATATGGGCATCAACTTTGATTTCTTCATTTATTCCTTATAAATCCTGAACCATCCTCTCTTCCTTCTATGATAGATGATCTTGTTTTTCTTCTTGCTGAATTTATTCATCATAATTCATGTCTTTTGCAGCTTCATCACCACCTTGTCTTCTTCTCTGATTAGTGATAACCTTTCTTAATTATTTCAATTAGATCTAGAGCTCTTGTATATTTTATTTGATCTATGAAATACCTCTTCATACTCTCACCATTTCTTACTCCTCCAAGATTCAACCTTGCTCTAATACTAGATAACGAACCTAAATACTATCAAGACAAATAAAATCTAATAGGCCAAAATTATGAAAAATAACTAATATTGATTCATATTGTATGAATTAAAATAATTATAAACCATACATAAATAAGCCTTAACTCAGAATTAGAGTTGACATTCAAAATTTAAAAAAAAACAAACTAAAATCTCAAAAAAAAACCCTATTTTTAGTAGCTATTATTTATAGGAAGTTTCACATGCAAGTGCATGCATTTCTAAAAATCTCCTAAGATACACTAAACACTATAATTACAATGCAAAATAAATTTCAATCAAAGTTAATTTCCAATCATGAAAATATATAATCTTTAAAAATTTAAAAATCCCAAAAAAGCATTAAACTCTAATTTTGAATCCTCAAATGATCATGTATGGCCTCTAAAAAATATTAAAAATACATCTAAGTAGAAATCATGGCTTACGGTAGTAACAAATTTTTCTAGATGGTCATTTTAGAGCGTGCAAGAATTGAAACAGAGCTACGGGTCAAAAGTTATGGCCTCCAAAAGATTGAGTTAGTTTTTCTACATTAGAAGGGGAATAAGATGAAGAAATAAATTGGTAGAAATGGGAACCAAAGAATAATAAACAAAAGATAGCATAAGTTCTAGATAAGAAGATAGTGAACATAAGGCAATGAAGTTATAAAATATATTTTTTAAGGTGGGAAGGATTACAATAGGAAGATAACACTTGGATTTAAGAATAGAAGCTAAAAATTAGTGACAAGAATAAATGGTAGGGTTTTATTAAAGGAAAATCATAGGAGATATGTTGTTTTCAACCACATGAGAATGATGTTGAGACCAAACTTCTAGAGGCCATAACTTTCAGTCTGTAACTTTGTTTACGCTCTTGTTTAAGCCAAAATGACTATCTCAAAATTTTTAATTTAGTCATAACCCACTCTATCAAGTTAATAATGTTTTGATGACTTATAGAAGGCCATACAACCATTTGAGGGTCTAAAAATGTATTTTAGCATTTTTTTGTTGTTTTTCTATTTTTAGAAATATCATATTTTTGTACCCATACATGAAATTTAGTTAAAATTCATCAATTAGACTAACTTTTTTATAAGACATGTATATATTTTTAGGCCCATTTGAAATTTCATCCAAAACTTCTGAAAATAACAATTAAATTTTTTTGTTAGAAGACAAAAGTTACTAAAAATAACAATTTTCTAAATATTACATAGGTTAGTTAGCTTTAGGTAGCTTTTGATTTTTTTTATATTTTTTAATTTTGCCTATCAAATCTAATTATAAATTGAGTTTTATTTAAAAATTCTTATGTAATATTTTATTAATTCAGTGAGAATCAATAGGGAAGTTTACTTTCATGCAATTTTTGAGTTTATCTTTATTGATATTTTGCTTAACTAATATGTGGTTTTTTTATCAATCTTCATTTTATTCAATATAAAAATTATTATACATATAATTCTATGGTTATGTACACATTAGTGAGTGATTGGTTTTCAATACTAATTTATTATATATTAAATTGAGTTAGTCTTGTAATATATTTAAGTCAGGTTTACATTAAAATTTGATAGATTTGTTTATTTATCTATTTACATTGTATTAACAAATCATTATGGTGTCGTACAAAGACATTTTTCTTACAATAAATTGATAATCTAATTGACAAGCCTATGATGCCCATGTTGCATTGTTAAATGAACATAAACATATTTTACATGTCATATGAGTGACAAAGTTATTGTTGAAATGATCATAGATGTATTGTTGGTCTATCATAAATTTAATAAAAAATTTGTTATGCATTCAATTTTTTCATAAATGAGTTATAAATGCATCATAAAATTATTATACCTTATAAAACAGTATTTAATATCATTGCTTTGATATAAATACTAGATTTGTAACAATTTTTGGGGCACAAACTGGGAGCCTAGTCCCGATGAAAAATTAAGTCAGATAAATGGTAATCTATTAACATACCAAAACTATGCCAAGTTTTAGAAACAAACACAAAGCATTTGTATAATCCTTAGCCAAAACAAATACAACTCAATGCTAAAAATCTCTAAGACAAAAAAAAAAATTCTAACAAAAGAAATTAATGAAAAATCAAAATAAGATCTTCTCAGTATAAAATTGAAAACCTAGCTAATCAATCAACCTTTCAATGCAAAAAAACACCTTCACCTACTAGAGAGTAATGATTCTATTTTTCATTACATGCCACCATTGATGGAGTTTAAAACATCAAATTATAGCCTTTCTACTTCTAATTTCCAGCCTCTTTTCCTTTTCTTGCTATAATTAGGAGTCCTCAAATTACTAGGTTACTGTGTAATTGATAAAACCACTTTGCTAGCCAACTCTTCTTCTTCATCATGCCCATCATTAGTAATTTTTAATGTGGCTTCCTTTTTCTAGAAATGATCCATTGAAAGTGGAGAGTGGTTAAGAACCTCTGGGCTAGAAATTACCATGCTAGTTTCCTTTTCCAAAGAGGAAGAGAAAGGTTGTACTATCTCCATATTAATCTGAGCTACTAAAGTCTTTAAATCCTCACCCTTCTAAATGATATCATGAGTCACCTGAAGAAATGCTGTAGATGAAGGCTCAATGGAAATGGATTTTGATGGTATCTATATTGTGTGAACCAAATCTTGGTTTAGACAACAAATATTTTTGACCCATTTCTTCAAAAGCATTTAATGAGAACATATAAACTTATTCTTAGGACAAGAAACAATCTTATGATCAGCTTGATTATATTTGAAATATCTGAAGGGGAGACATAAAAAATTAACACGCTGATTCCAAACACTAAGTGAGGATGAAATTTGAATAGAATGATATAGTGGCTTGGCTAAATCTATCAAAACATACACCCTAATATAGCTTAGATTAGCCTCAGAAGAATCATCTAATTTGATGAAAACTCCCAGCTTGCTAACCATTTTATTTAGAAGAACAAGATCTTGCATGGCTAGGAGAAGATTATAGAATCTCACCCAATATGGAGTTTGAGAGATCACCGAAACAACCAAGTCAAAAAAAGGAGCCTAGGGACACCAAAAAAAAAAACCTTCTTGCCAACAAACCATGGTCCATTTATGCAAATAAAATCTTTATCAGCCAAGGATTGAAATGAGAGAAAGAAAAAACCATTTAATAGCATTGAAAGAGAAGGGGTTTTTAAAGTGAGCTAGGTTTCCTAAGACCATTCTGAGATAGTTTCCCAAGAAGGCTGATGCCAAACACATCTACCAATTAAAGATCTTTGACCTCTTTCCTTGTCAAACACTGAGACATCAACATCAAAAATTTCTAGTAATGGAGGAGAGTAAATAAATTAATGGCATATCATCTAAGGTTGTTGTTTCCAAGGTTTTTTATTGAGCAATTTTCCCCTTAGAATCTTTCACAGGCATTTTAGCCTCTTCAGAGATCTTTTCCTTTATAATCTAGCTTCTAAAAATGAAAATAGGGTATGAACCAAGCTTATTTCTAAGGATAAGTTCTTTGTAAAAACCTCCAGATGAATGAAATGGATTTGAGATATTAATGCATCACAAAAACTATGATGCCTTTTAAAGATACCTAGCCATTTTAGATATTATTTCTTCTATTTGTTTCCCTGTAGGCATGCCTCCATCAAATAGGCCTTTATCCCCATCTAGCTGCTTCAACCCCAAAAAATCTTCAAGAGGCACATTAGCTTGGGTAAATTGGGAAGCAAAAAAACTAGTATAGTTTTTGAAATATTTATTCTTCCATCCCCTGCATTGGATTGACTATTCAATTATCCCCTACACTCCTAAACTCAACCCAACATTAACATCATATCCACTAACTTTACCATTCTACTACATGTGCCTTAAAAAATCCTGAGCCCTGATTTTTCCTCTCTCATTGCCATCACTTAAAAACATAGTTTTCATTTCTATTGATGTAAATGGTGGGGATTTTCAACCCTCTACCTGTGTTAGCTCAGCCTCTGAAACCTTCTCACCATGTTACTACTCTTGCCTAGGAATCTCCACTGTTACCTACCCTCCTGGATTCTTTGTCAACATTTTCCCTTCATCAATCATCATCACCACTTAATCCAAAGGTATCGTCACTATCATTGTTGTCTTCATCCTCCACCCTATGTGTGCTTATGTTGACTAATATAATACAAAAGTGTTTTCCTTAACTAGTTTACTATATTTGATATAATTTAATTATCAAATAAAAATAACAATTAATTTTATTAAGTAATAAAATTAAAAAAATAAACTTTTATTATTAATTATTTAAAAAAATTGAATAAAATATTTTATTAAGACCCTTACTCTTCCATAAAATAAAAATAACATCTAATATATATCCATGTAAATAAAATCTTAAAAAATATAAATAAAAACATATAGTAACTTTACCATAAACCATAACTCTAAATTCAAAACCCTTAAATCCTAACTGTTTTAATACTCTAAACTGTAACCCTCAAATTGGAATAACTTTTCAAAACCATAATTAAGACTCAAATCTAAATCTAAATTCATAATTCATAAACCATGGAGCTTTTAAAAATTCATAATTCATAAACCATAAAGCTTTTAAAATTCCAATTAGAGCTTAAAATTAACAGTTTATAATCATAAATCTTTAGGTTCACAAATCTTGAGTAAATTTAATAGATTTATTCAAATGATATATATATATATATATATATATATATATATATATATATATATATATATATCACTTAAAATGTAATTAAAAATGAGATTTGGTATAGAAAAAAGAAATATGAAAGAAGAGGTTAAATTTTCAAAAACTAAAAGAATTATTGTAAGAAAGGAGAAGCTAATAGATTTTTTAAAATAAAAAGGTAATGGTGGTTACATTCAAAATTTAAAACCATCTATGATGAATAGATTGGTTTTAATTTTTTTTAATATAAATTTATTTGAAAAAAATATTATTTCAAATGTATTTAAAATTGGAAATAATTTTGAAGGTGAAAAATCAATTAATATCTACAAGATTTAGATGAAATCCAATTCTTTTTAAATGGATTCAATGTTTATTGGTATGTGAAGTATGTAACACAATCTTTCAAAAAAATTGATATTCTTAAATAGAGGACATTATGATATTGGTATTAAACCACATATAATTATGTATTAATGATTTATTTTATTATTTTTTCCAAATTAAAAAAGATAATAATAATAATAATAATAGTTTAATGTTATTTTATTTTGCACCTCCTCCGAAAATTCCAACAAGCCTACTTGTGGCCACCCTATATGAATTATACTTCCAAACGTTACATTGAATTCATTATCAATACCTAATATTCATCCCACAAAGTATGAACTAGAACAACCATGAACTTCTTTGGACCACTATTGATACATGCAAAATTACTTCAAGACCACCCTTATCCATAATTTAATGTTTCGAATATTGTTAATATTTTTTTAAAATTAAATTCATTATAAATATTAAATATTTATTTTGATTTTAATTAAATATTAATAAATTAAAATTTATTTTATAAATTAATATGATATATTAATAGGTTTTTTATTTAAAAATCAACATCATATACATACATACATACATACATAAAACATTAATATTAGAAGTTTGAGATGATAAAAAATTAATTCATAGAGTAGATGTCACACAATTTCATTTACATGATACAAAGTATATCGAATATAAAATTTACAAGTCCACTTTTTCTAATGTTGTTATGTTGTTTATGTTAGTGAAATATAGTAATAAAAATTGGATCGTATTGTGGTGAAAATATTTAAAAAATCACGTTTTATTTAACATAAATTTACTGATAAGATAATCATTTACAATTATTTTCACTTTTAAAAATAATGAAAACTATTAATAAATTTTTATTTTCTTTTTTTTTTTTTTTTTAAAAAAAACTACAAACATTACTTTTAAATTGTGATGTCATATTAAAATTATAATATATTTGATTATTCATCTTTATTTTAAAATTATTTTCAATTTTATCTTACAATTATTTTTAATATAAAATAAGTATATGATAGATATCTTTTTATCTTCACTATTACAAATTATGATAAATGTTTGATAAACACACAACATTTAAGTTGTTTTTTACTATTAGGATAAAAAAAACTATACATAAATAATATTATAATAAAATTAAATTATCAATTATGAGACATGCAACTGTCCTTAAGATGAATTTTTAATTTTTAAAAATTGTTATATTTTAAAAAAGAATCCCCCATAACTAAGGAAGAAATTACAACCAAACTGCTCATGGAAAAATGTTTTTTTATATTGGGTAAAGAAAAGCCTTGGGCTCCTCAAAAATACATAATAGAAGTTCATTTATGTAAAGGGAAGAGTTTTCCATATGTTTTATAAAAAAAATTAAGACATTTTTGATTAAGGTATTTTGGAAGGTCAATCTTTCTATGTCAAATTTAAGATAACTTTCAGATTAAGACAACTACTTCATATGGTCAACGTACGTTTTCTAAAACCTAATATTCTAAATTATATCAACCTTTAAAATTCTACAATTCAAAAATTCAGGTGCTCTGGATGATGGGGTAGTGACCTCATGTCTACCATGTTTGTATGCATTATGTGAAAAAACATGTACCCATTGATAGAAAATAAAAACATATGAAAACAGAAAAATAGAACACATAGATTGCTACAACAATCATGGAACAAGATTTTTATTAATCTTTTTAAATCTTGTAGATCTTCTTGACCTTGCTTATCTTGCTCAATTACAATACTACACCCATGAGTTTATTAAATAGATTTGTAAACAAACAATAATTAGAAAAGCAAACTGAGGACTAATTTTAGTCTTTACATGCAAACTGCTTAACTACTTGAACTAACTATTTTTCTAACTACTTCTCTAACAGTTTAACTAATTGTTTGATAACTGTTATGCATGCATGAGGAGTGGAGAAATTATCTCTTATTAACTTCAATTTCTAACACTCCCCCTTAATTTCTACCACTAACTACTTCAGCATTTACAATGCCTAAATGATTTACCATTCTTTCCACAACTACGTTGCTAGTAGCTGCCATTGATGGCATACATCTCTTCACTCATTTTGTCTACCAGATTCAGCTAGGTTTATTTTCTTTTATAGAATACACTGCCTCTCATGCAGAATACACTTCCTTGCGAAATACATCACCTTATATGTGGAATACACCACCTGATATAGCCTAGATTGAGGCTACAAACAAATACAATTGCTCAATGAGCATTCACTCAGCATTTAAGATTGAGGAGTAGCCTATCAAAAGGCTATCAACACACATGCTTATGTCCAACACTACAAGCTTCCTGCTTGTTTACCTTTCTTTCACCTGATGCTTAACTACTCAGGTTTCCTCCTAGGACTCTACTGGGTTCTTTCCATGTTGGTCTAGATTTGCCAATGATTGGCCTGATCTTCAGACACTTTGATAGCTTCACTCGCTATTCAACACACACACTTTCACAGCTTCACTCGCTGTGTAACACAAGCTCTGTAGAGCTCATCTTTTCAAATGTAGTTCTACAACCATGAATACATATCGATGGTTATGCCTACCATTTCACCAGCCTGACTTGAAAAAATAAGAGGATTTCAATTAGAATGCTATGGCATTCACAAACAGCTGACTGCAAAGCAACTTTCATTCCGTTAATAAAGTGGTGATGTCATTCAGTAAATCCTCCTATCTTCTGTAGGTTGTGATTTTCTTCCATGATCTGACTTAAAAATTTATTTTTGCTGACCTCTTTTATTAAGAAAATAATAAACTGAATTGAATTGAATAAAGGTTACACGACTTAAAAATTCAATGGCTGCAAATTGCACCAGCACGTCTGCTTCACATGCTTCAGGCTGTTGCACCTTCTCAGGTCCCAGGTTTCCTCTTAGTCTATTGGCTAGCTAGGTTGACTACCTATACAAGTTTGTACCCTACTATCAATGCCTTGTATGGTTTTTTACTTTGACTACTACATAGCTCGTTGGACTTCTACTGCGCATTGACTGTTGCGTGCTCTTCACCTACGACCTATCACTCCCCCTCATGCCAAGTTGCTTCTGAAATGTCCATGCTTGTTAGGTCTATGCTTTCAAACATGTGATCTTCCTTCATATGACCTATCTCCTTTGGCTATGCTTTTCCTTATTTGGCTACACCTTTTTGAATATTTAGCAGCTGTTGTTGCTTCTCCCACAAACTGCCTGTCTCAGCAAGCTCTTTCACTAGCTGCATTCATTGGCAGCACTTCACCCTCCAAGTCCAGAGTGTTAAGCTAGCTCTGAACCTTCTTTTGTGTGGATCTATAGGGTCTAAAATTTTTTTGCAACTTCCTAGGATTCTCTCCATGGACTCTGATACCATTTGATAGAAAATAAAAGCATATGAAAATAGAAAAATAGAACACACAGATTACTACAACAATCATGGAACAAGATTTTTATTAATCTTCTTGAATCTTGTAGATCTTCTTGATCTTGCTTATCTTTCTCAATTACAATACTACACCCATGAGTCTATTAAATAGATTTGTAAACAAACAATAATTAGAAAAGCAAACTGAAGACTAATTTTAGTCTTTACATGCAAACTACTTAACTACTTGAACTAACTGTTTGTCTAACTACTTCTCTAACAGTTTAACTAACTGTTTGATAACTGTTGTGCATGCATGAGTAGTGGAGAAATTATCTCTTATTAACTTCAGTTTCTAACACCCATGCAAGGAAAACCATGTTTACTTTCTGTGTTCCACAAATAACTAGTGGTATTTGGAGTATTCATTATATGTAGAGTTTCGTAATCCAATTAACGATCATGGTGCGATAAAATTCTGAAGTAGAAGATAAGATGTGATGTTGGTTCAGCTCAACCATATTGAATGATGATAATTTTTAGATTTATCAGGTCAAGCTGAAGAAATATTATTTCTTCTCTAATAAACCATATTTCTATTTCAGGAGTGGTTTCTTTAGAGTAATAATGAAATAATTTTTTCATCTCTGTCAAATCGTTTCTACCATGTTTCTAATCTCATCTGGATTCATCTTCATGAAAATGAAGAATGAAGCCAACACCCATGTATTAAAAAATATTCTTTCATTCTCCACTATGAGTTACATTTTGTTGTTCAAAGTTTACTTAAGGCCTTAATTCCCTAAATATTCCTTACATTTTATCATTGTCGATCTTTTAGAGGAGGATCTGATCATGATGATGTTTACTATGATAATAAGCATGCTATTCCATCTATGTTCAACTAGTTGCTCATTAAACCAAATGTCTTTCTTTTAAATGACAATGCCAAGTAGAATATGAAGTTATGCTTGCATCCAAGGTTTGTCCATTGTCAGCTTTATTAGAGTGGTTGATTGTCTTATAAGGAAAAGGCCAATTGTTTTGCAAATTAGCATTCTCCCAAATTTCCTTATTTTTTAATTGTCTATTTACCTTTTATTTAAATCTTACAATATATTTTTAATGATTTTAAAGGCCATATAAAATATATAGGATGATTTGGATGAATTTAAATAAATTTATAAAAAATATTGAGTGCTAATTTGTGATAGTTTGAAGAAGAACAAGGATGTTTGGCCTATTTTGAAGGATGGTGCGTTGTCCAATTATATAGAGTGAATTTTTGGCAGTGACACTCAACTCTCAATCGACTTTGATAAAGGGAAAAATGCTAGAATTGTGACTCAGAGGGATGTTACAAAATATTTGGTTGCTCATGTTATTGGTATGAGTACATGCTGGAGGAAATATTTTAAGAATAAGAGGGAAAAAGATAAGGAAATGCAGAAATTTCTACACCGTGGTGAAGAACTAATACCTTTCCATGGTGGGTTTCTTTGTGAGTCCTTCCTCGCACCTCACCATAAAGTGAAAAAGTAAATTAAAATCTATTTAACACTTGTGGGGAGGTATGGTTTTGTTTTCTCTTATCATTTTTCCTTGTTGAATCACTTCAGGCATAATGTTCCTACAAGTTTTCCCTTTTTTAGTTAAAGTCTCTTAAGCACTCAATCACTGAAGCACTAGGTCCACATTTTCATTTTGTATGGCTATGCTAAGTTTCTTAGGGTGGGGTCTTCTATTGATGTAAAATTGGTTGACTTTCTAGGGAAACACTAGGTCCTCATTTTCATTTTGTATGGCTATGCTAAGTTCCTTACGGTGGGGTCTTCTATTGATGTAAAATTTGTTGACTCTCTAGGGAAAGGGTAAACCATTTCTAAAGCATAGGGTAAACTCTATACTCATAAGACCATTACCATTAAAATTAGTTTAAAATCCCTTGTGACTACCCCTTTTAAATATCCTACAAAGAAGATGAGGTCTTTTCTTTTATATAACTCTGAGAATGAGGAATCAAAGGATGCAAATGATGATGAGAAGGATTTTTTAATGTTAGAGGATAATCAGGTTGAGATGTAGAAGACTAAGGGTGAGTAGGAAGATGCTTTGCAGAGAGATGTTTTAGTGGTTGGTTCGGATAATGATCATAACAGAAAGGAAAGGTAGGGAGGAATCAAATGGTGGAAGTATTGATGAAATGCTTAAATACTTCACTATGAATATTAACCTCCTTAAGATTCTATTGTCTTTGATTATCGGGGATACTAATGCCAAGATTTTTATTGGGAGTAGATCCAATGTTCATTGTTTTGATGGAGGTGAAGGTGTGGCTTCTAAGTTAATTTAGTTAGAATCTAAAATGAATAATTTGGAGATTGAGGTGAAGGTGTGGCTTCTATGTAAGGTCCCATCCACAACCTAGTACAAATAAGTAAATTCACTATCAAGGATTGTCTTTCTAAAGTAAGTGTTTTGAATGAAATCATTAAGGCATGCAAAGATTATCAAAGAAACAGCCATGCAAGTAAGAGGATCACAGTTTTAGACAAAGGGAGAATTGTGTAGCTAGATAATATAGTGGCAGGGGAAATTTAAAGAATGGAACATTGTTCTAAAGGATCTAGATATGCAATTTGTTATATTTAGTTTGTTGGTTTTTTGTCATTTGTTGCATATTTATTTGTTGTGTATAGAAAAATGTTCTTAATGTATATGTGATTTCATTTCTTATAATTTTTCCTCTTGGCTAGAGGCTTGTTTTTCGTAATTGAGATGGGACCTCTTTAAACCATGCCACTTACCTTTAATTAAAAAAAATTGTAAAAATATTTAACCTTTTAATTTTATAACTTAACACTAACATGATTATTCGTAAGAAAGTAAATATCAAATACATTTAAAAATTATATTTTATAACCACTCAAAAATATTAAATATATCATTAAAGAATCAAATATTCACTTTACAAATATATATGATAAATAAACTCATTTAATTTATTTATATATTTATAAACTCTTAAATTTAATTTATAAAAAAAAATAAAAAATAAGAAAAATAAAAACCTCTTATAAATATCTACTTAAGTTCACCTCTACTCTTTACCTTTTTAATATTATTTTTTATAAATTTCATATATTATAACAACCATGGTCTAAGTCTCAAAATTCTGAAGACATCAAATAATAATAGATTGGAGTGTAAATGAGACTTTAGTGAAACCAAAACAATATACAAGAAAGTCGGATATATTTAATAAGAGATGTAAGGTTACAAAAGGTACGGATATCCAAAAAGATATCATAAGTTCAGTATTCATCATACATGTATTTATATTTATTTTCAATAAAAAAAGAATAATAATAATTATTTTTTTAAAACCGTTCAACTTGAAATTCGAAAATTTATGTGAAAAAGGTTTTTCTTAAGAATTTGATAGGTTTTTAATGAGTTCAAGCTCATAATTTATTATATTAATAAAATAAATGAAACTATTTAAATATTTGTTATATGTTTTTTTTTTCCTTTTTACCATTTTTCTTGAATGATTGTAAATGGTTTTGAAAAGTATTATTTTATAGATATTGAAATTAGTTTGTTTCATTAGTTTTTCAATATAGATTGTGATTTTAAAATTTGATTTACATTTAAAGAGTTATTATATTGAAAAGGTGATGTTTAGAGGTGTACTAATATTTTTAGTAATTTTATCAAAAAAAAAAATGAACTTGTATCTACATCAATATATTTTCTATGCAAAAATTTGTGTAATGATAAATACAAACTAGCTATTGCTTTAAAATGTGGTTTTAATTGTTTGAAAATTTGGTATGTGAGCAATCATTTTAATTTGACATCCCTTTCAATTATCATTTATGTTTCAAAGATAGAATTTGACACTATAGTCTTCTCTCACCCTATAGTGCTCCCAGATGAATACTACTAATTGAGGCTAAAGAAGCTCAAAGAGTGCCAAAAATAAGTAATAGAAATATTTATAACCAAACCCAACATTTCTTTCCTTTTCATGGTTGTGTTTTGAATGAATATCTTATATCTAATTAACACTGAAGGTCCCTATTATAAAAGATCAAAAGTTTATAAAGTGAAACATTGTAACTCTCAGCAAAACTATAGAGGATCCTCTATTTTTAAGTAAGAAAGTCTACACTTTAAGTTCCTATTATAAAAACTCAAAACCTTATATAACAAAACATTGTAACTCCCAACAAAACTATAAAGGATCCTCTGTTTTTAGCAAAAAAACTAAGGAGATGAGAATGATCTCAAACACTAGTTAATCATTTTAAAGAATAATTACAACTTACATTCATAGGTGCCTAAGAATGACCCCAAACATTGGTTAATTCCTTTAGAAAAAATTAGAACTTACATTCATAATAGAAGATAATTAGAATATATGTGCTCCAAAATCTTCTAACGGTATTGTCATATCATGGAACTTAATGTGTGTTCGTTTTCAACCCTTATGGGAAAATACATATTATATTAGAGAGAAATTTATAGATAAAATTTATGGAAAAATATGTTATATAGTTAATAGCTATGGAAACTTTATTGATATGGCATACTTGTCTCTTTAAAATAAGCTTACTTTGGAGCAAAACATATGACCCAATTTTGATGTCTAGATGTGGAAAATTAGGGTTCAAGGGGTATAAAATTGATCTAAGTAAAGATTCTATAATATTGATAGATGTTGAATAAATATAGTTTAATACTAAATAACATGTAATTATTAAAAATAAAGTGCATTAACACCAACCAATGTGAAGGTGATACTACTACACCCTTAAGATCATATAAAAAAAATATTACTGTAGTTTCTAGGTGTCACCATGCTCCAATTAAATAAGGTAATGGTACTCTCGTCCACAATATGACCCATGATTTTTTGTCCACAATATTTTCTCGTTGCATTTTGGATCGTCCTTCTCTTGTGCGAGTCAGTCAACTCGGTCCCATGATTAATTAAAATTTGAAAACAAACATATCCACTATTTACTTATTCACATGCTTGAGGTTGTCTAAGTTTATAAAGTTTATAGTTAAAATCATCCATTTAAATATCAAGCCAAACTCAATTTGATGCCACCAGAGTCTTATCAGATATACAAGAGATTGATTTATGAACCACATCTCTGTAAAATGAAATTGTGATTTGTGTATAAGAGTGAATTAGGGTGAGCCATATTGGATAGTGATATGACCCAACTATACAAAGGATGAGAGTTAGGTTAGTCCAATTTTGTGAGAAGACTGGCTTCCTAAGAACTTAAAAGTTTTTGAAATTGCTTAGCTATAGTCAATCTTCCTTTTATGTGGTTAAATTAGGTGAAAAATCTATTTGTAAAATGTCAAAAAGTTGTATAGAGAAAATATATATTTGTATTTTAAGGGTATAAATAACAACACTTTTAATGAGGATTTAGATGTGTGATATAGATATGGAAACAATATTGAATTCGATGGAGAATATAAAAAATAGTAAAATTGAAACAAAACATTATATTGATATGTGCATTCTATACATGGCATATTTTTGAAAAAGGTATATGTTTGTCTACTTTATTACTATCTGCCTATTACCTAATTCTAAAAATATGTGTACATAGTGTACAAAGTAATGAAGGATAAAGAATCATCATGAAAATGTAATATTTGGATATTCAACAGATGACTTTTCAACTTCCAACAACTACATAACTTGACCCCTAGATGCATGATATGCTAAGAGTGTTGTGCAAAGGTTATGAGTTTATGCATGTGCTATGAGGTAGGTCAATGCCATATAATTGTTGTATGTGTGGTGTACATTATGCAGGTTGCATCATGTGCATGAATTTTACTTTGTAAAAAAGAAGGATTTATAGTGAATGATAGTGAAATTGATCATTGAAAATTTGGTGTGGGGGATTGAATTGCAAAATGGGGTGTTTCCCATTGACCTCACACTGGTTAAACTTCTAAAACCTATGTGATTTGATCCCATCAAAAATAGTGTGAAATTTTTTATTTTGAGATGTGTGACATAGATCTTAGCCTTTCATGAGATGCATATGATGTTAGGAATTGTGCAAATGCCCACAAGGCATGGATTTCCCTTGGTGCTATGTGGGAGGCACATGATACAAAAGACTATGTGAAAGATCAAAGCATAAAGGTACATGGTATAAAGGGTTATGAGAAGTTGAACAAGTAACCAAAGCACTTGAAGTAAGGGAATCATATTATACAATTATATTAAATCAAATATAATATAACTTAAAATAAAATATTTTAAAAACAACTCCTCTTCCTCCATACTTATCAGTTAAATTTTTGATGATATTAAGGTATTATTTGAAAACTTAATACAACTATTGGTCATAAAACTACAACATTTAACCCAAATTTTGATGTTTGTTTTTCTCTAAACTTCAAATTACTTTGAAAATATGCAAACTTTCTTAATGGACATTGAAATTCATTTGTTTAGTTTTGTTCATATATATATATATATATATATATATATATATATATATATATATATATATATATATATATATATATATGAGTTGTTGCTAGAATCTGGATAATGTGAATGCAATGGAGACATGATCACATGAGATGAAACAGGTGCACATCACATAGATGCTAAAGCAATTTGAAATTATACCAAAAGCTAAATTGCACAAGACAAAATGGAGAAAACCAAAATTTGATTAACATGAGATGGCCAAAGTGAGGAATACATATAGGAGAGCATGTAAGTAACTCCTCCATAAAAGGTGGTCAAAGCACCCCAAGAATAGACTGTAACTCCTCCATAAAAGGTGGTGACAAGGTGCTAAGAATAGAGAAGTAACTCCCATCAAGGGAGTTACATATGACATTGTTATGACACCTATGACACATCTATCACACACACCTCCACATAAGCTAGACTATCCCACAAATGTAGGAAAACTCCATGTAAGCACAAGAAATATAATTTCCCTAATTAAAAAATAGGGAAAAATAAAAACCTACACTAATACCCCCTTATAAGCATAGCTTAGGTAGGCAATGTGGAAATATAAAATGGGTCCCAGGAACTAGGCCTGATGAGGTACCCATGTACAAATTCAATCTCCCATAAGATAGAGAAAAGGAGAAAACACGTAAGAAAAAACTCCCCCCAAAAGAGAGACATAAAAGAAAGAAGAGGCTAGTGCCCCGCCCCCGCCCCCCCCAAGATGATGCTACTATAGATGTGGACCACACCCCAAGAAGAGCTCATAGATGAATGAACTTGCTCTCAGTGAAAGGTTTAGTGAAGATGTCTATAACCTGCTCTGAAGACTGGCAAAATATCAAGTCAATGACTTGACTATGAATAAGCTCTTGAATGAAATGCATGTGAATCTCTATGTGCTTGGTCTACTAGTGCTGAACTAGATTCCTACAAATCTAAATAGTACTCTGGTTGTCACAATAAATGATGGTGGGCTGCCTGATAGGAATGCCAAACTCAGAAAGAATTCCTGAAGCCAAATAGCCTCAGTAGCTAAATTAACAACTTCCCTGTACTATGTCTCTATGGATGATATAGAAATATCATTCTGCTTCTTGCAAGACCAATTGATAGGACCATAACCTAGAGAGAAACTATAACCATAAGTGGACTTGTGAGTCTGTGAATTTTTAGCCCAATCTGAATCTGTATATCTAACTACGTCAACCTCTATGCCAAATTTATAATGAATCTTATATCTATGTGAACCTTGTATGTAATGCAAGATCCTCTTAGGTGATTTCTAATGTAGATCATGAGGTTCTTGCATGAATCTGGAGACAAGTCCCATTGTATATGATATGTTGGGCCTGGTGTGAGTCAAGTAAATGATACTACCAACAAGTTGTCGATACCGAGTGGCCTCAACCAATGGTGAAAAAGAGTCAGCCTCAAGCTTGACTCCTGATAGAAAGGGAGTCAGAGATGGCTTGCAATCAGCCATGTGAAATTGAGCCAATAAGTCAAGAGCATACTTAGGATGTGCAAGAAAAATCCTTGAATCTGACTGTGAGATCTCGATGCCAAGGAAGTAGTGCAACAAACCCAAGTCTATCATGTCAAATCTATCTTAAAGAGATGCCCTCACTACTACAATAGCTGATGAAGAACTCTCGGTGATCAAAACTTCATTAACATATAGAACCAAAATCAGGAGTGAATCATCCTGCCACAAGAAGGAAGGAATCCATCTTGGCATACCAACCCCAAAGGGCCTGTTTGAGGCCATAGATAGATTTCCTAAGTCTCCATACTAAGGAAGAATCCTACACAAATCTTGGTCGCTACTCTATGTAGATATCCTCCTCTAGGTCTCCATGAAGAAAGACACTCTTCACATCCATTTGGTGCACATCCCAACCATGTTCTATGGCAATAGCCAAGGTGAGTTAGATAGAAGTCATCTTTGCAATGGGTGTAAAGGTCTCTGAGTAGTCAATGCCTACCACCTATGAGAAACCCTTGGTGACCAATCATGCCTTGTACTTATCAACTGACCCATCTGCTACAAACTTGGTCCGATATATCCACCCACATCGAACCATCTTTCTTCCCTTAGGAAGTGAAGTCAAATCCCAAGTGTGATTTTTGATTAAGGAAGAATATTCTTCCTCCATAGCATTATCCCACTCAGGTACCCCAAATGCCTCTCAAAATGTCTATGGATCCAAAACTAAAGAAAAGAAGGCATGTGGATCTCTCTGAAAATCCCCCTAGTACGTCTGTCATCTGTTGGATCTCCTACCCAACTGCTAGCACTCTCAAGTGTCTTTTTGGCCCAAAGTGGCCCAAAAGTGGGTGATTTAGGTGATAACTCCTCATCCTTTGACTGACTAGAGGTGGATGACTTTGCATCACTATCCTCACTGTCTAGACTCGAAGAAGAAGAAGATGTCTCTGGCTCAAGAACCTGATGTGGCTGATTTGAATTTGATGAGAAATCATCATGAAGAAGTAGATCCGATGAGGGAGAAGAAGTGTCAAGTGTTGAGTCTCTAGGACTCTCTTGAAAATGGACACTTCTCTCGATGAACAACTCATGAGTGACTGGATCTAGAAGGCGATATCCCTTAATACCATCTGGATATCCTATAAAGATGTAAGGCTTGGACTGATGTTCCATAGCTTTGCATTTCTTCTTCAAAATAAAGGCCATGGCTGGGGATCTAAAAACCCTAAGGTGCTCAACATCAGGTTTCCTTTTATGCCAAGTTTCAAAGGGTGTTATCCCTTACAAAACTTTGTGAGGAACCCTATTTTGAATGTAGCAAGCAAAATTGATGGCTTCAGCCTAGTATTGTGTTGTTAAGGATTTGGAGTGAATCATACAGCTACCCATCTCTTTCAAGAACTTATTTTTCTATTCTACAACCCCATTCTGTGAAGGACTGTAAGTGACTATGTGCTACAAATCAATCCCCTCTGTAGTGCAAAACTACTCAAACCTGATGCTGACATACTCCACTCCATTATCAGTTCGAAGAACCTTGATGGATTTCTCACTCTGTTCCTCAACAAGAGCCTTGAAGTATAGAAAATTTTCAAACACTTCAAACTTTTGTTTGAGGAAATATATCCAAGTGTACCTCGAGAAATCATCAATGAAAGTGAGGATGTACTTGGACCTTGTGAAAGATGGTTTGGGAAAGGGTCCTGATATATCACTGTGGACTAACTCCAAAGGTTGTGAAGCCCTCCAAGCTTTGCCTTTATCAAATTTTGCTTCAAGATGCTTCCCAAGGGAACACCCCTCACAAAGTCCTTTTGAGAATTGGACATGAGGCAAGCCAATGACCATGTCATTTTTGCAAAGTTGCTCAAGGTAGTGGTAGTTAAGGTAGCCAAACCGCTCATGCCATAATTTGCTAATTGCATCTGAATGAGTTAGCAATGTTATTGGAGAAGAATCTGATGCAAAATGTGAGAAGGTGTATAACCTTGCTTGGTAATTTTCCCTACCCACTGCCATTGTAGTATCACTATGCAACTCCCTAATAGCCACTAAATCTGGTGAAAACTCAACTCTCATGCCCTGACCAATGTGAGTGATTTGGTACAATAATAGGAGATTGGTTGAAAGAGAAGGAACACTTAGAACATTATTGAATGTTCCTCCTTCCATTTCAACTGACCCTCTCCCTGTAATAGAAATTGATGTGTCATCACACAAAAGTAATTGAAGTCATGCTACAAGACTCTAAAGATGAAAACTCAACTAGTGAAGAGCCCATGTGGTGAGAATCACCCGAGTCAATAACACATGAAGATGAAGAAGCATTTGTATCTACAAGTGCCTTGCCCTTTTCTTTCTCCTTACCCTTGCCTTTTACCTTGGTAGAATCTTGGGTAGATGAATTCTGCTTGATGGACTCATGAACACCTATGTTGTGCTTCTCTAGAAGATGAGTTAGGTGATCTATTTGTTTATTCATGCATTTGTGTTCATCATTTCCTATCTTTTTATAATAGGCACACTTAACCTTCTCCTTCTTAGGTTTAGCATTGGAGGAGGAAGACTCAGTGTTGTTTTTGATAGGATTGTTGTTTTCTTTCTTCTTCTTCTGGTCCTTGTTCTTTTTCTTCTTCTCCTTTGTTGAAGTCTTATCCTTACCATTTCCAGATATCAAAGCTTGGGGTTGAGTAGACTTCATTATGCCCATTTGAATTATCCTATCGTTCTCCCTAGTCAAGTCAACAATGAATGAATCCAAAGAAGGCATTTTCCATGTAGTGCCAAGGGCACTTTTTGTGGCATGGAAAGTGGAGACAAAGACTGAATAGCTTGGACCTAACTTTGTGAGAATAGAAAGGATAAGTTTATCATCTTTCTTCTCTATCCAAAATTATTTCAATTGTAATCTAAGGGCCTTAAACTTAGTGAAGAAGTCATGTAGGGTGTCAAAGTTGCTAGGACTTAGACTTATGAGTTCATTTTCAAGCTCATGACTTCTCATCTCATCAAGCTTCCCAAATAAGAGTTATAAGGTGTCCCATATGTCTTTGGGAGTCTTGGAGGATTATAAATGGAAGATAAGTTTTGGAGACACAGACAAGCTCAGTAATCCATAGGCTTCATGACTACGGTTGTACCACTTGACCTTTTTAGCATCAGTGTTGTGTTCTACTTCAGTACCCATGGTGATCTTATACAACCCTTTGCTTCTAAGAATGATTGAAATTTTAACCTTCTATTCTTGATATATGAAGGGTGTTAGGTGTTTAAGTTGAAAAGTATCCATTTTTAGCTGAATTTAGGTGATGTTGTGTTGATTGCAAGTTGTAAAATTATGCAGAAAGGAGAATGAAAGAAAAGATTTACAAGTTGTGAAAATCAATCACACCCTCCCTAAATATTGAGCCCCCACCCCCAAAAATATACAAGTGCACACTCAAAAGACGTTGAGCTCAGCCAAGAATGCGTCTTAGAGCAATCAGTGCAAGATTATAATCAAACAGGACGTCGGAATCAGCCAAAAATGCATCTCGAGAGACCCAAATTTTAAGCACTTTATAAACTAATGTATTTTTCACAAATAAAAAGCCTACACTATGGATAATTGAATTACAAATACTTTTGCAAAAAATGGCACCCAAATTCGAGCTACCATTTGCAAGATATTAAAGGTTTAATTTTCTCGTAAATTATTGTTTCTACAAAAAAAAGCACTAAAACATTTTTAAAATGCCTATTTTGAGACAGAAAGTGGCCTTCCAACCACTCACTGGATTCAGCACAGAGTGAGGAATCCAAAGGAGGTTTTTGTGAGGGGGAATTGGCCTCCTACCAACCCAGGCCTCACCCTTCGTCTTCGTAGGTTGAAGATACAAGTTTTATAAAAACCTCTAAATTGCTCTTTTTTAAAAATGTTTTCAAGTTACTTGTTTTCCAGCATACTAAATGACACTTTAAAGTGAATAAAGTTAGAAAACATTTAAAAAAGAAATTACCAATGCCCAGTTCAAGTCGCCATATGTTACGCCAAGCAAGGAAGGGGCGCCATTTTAAAAAAAAGACTGTTGGTAGAATTCTCTCACCAAGAAAAAGGGTGCAGTCCTGATTTGTTGGGCAAGGAAAGGTGATTGAATCTATAGACTTCAATGCACAGCAGGTCTGGGCAAAATAAGATAAGAAAAAGGTCCCTATTTTTAGAAAAAATAGATGAAAAATCTACAGACCTGCACGCTGGACACCATACAGCCTGCTGGGTGCCTTGATGTTGCTAAAGGCATTACAAGAAGGACTAGGCGTGGCATTGCAAAAACTTGGCATGGCTATGTAGAAGCTTGGCATGACTATGCAGAATCTTGGCATGGCTATTGCTGAGTGTTGTGCCTAGACTGATTGCGTGGAGTGCTGCACCTCCCTACACACAACAATGGCACCCAACAACTTGCAACAAAGTCAGCCCCTCCAATGTCCAAGAAGTAGAACCAGATTGTAGAGATCCATCTTTTTCCTGTAGAGTGACCAGAAAAAAAGAAATTCTACATCCTTTGCTAAAGCCACAAAAGATCTATAAGATGTCTTAGCAAATTCTAACTCCGAAGTATTTTTTTTAACAAGTTTTCGTATGGATTTTCATGAGTTTTCAAAAACTCTACCAAAGCTCTCAAATGCAATGGAGTTAAACAAAAAAACTACTAAGGAAGCAAAGTAAAATTTTTTGAATAACTTAATAGCATAACCAAACACACGATTAACAGAGTGGCTCTAATACCATATCAGAGTTGTTGGCAGAATTTGAGAAATGCGAATGCAATGGAGACGTGATCACACGAGATGAAGAAAGTGCACATCACATAGATGATAAAGCAATTTAAAATTATACAAGAAGCTAAATTGCACAAGACAAAATGGAGAAAACCAAAATTTGATTAACATGAGATGGCCAAAGTGAGGAATACATATAGGAGAGCACATAAGTAACTCCTCCACAAAAGGTGGTCAAGGCACCCCAAGAATAGACTGTAACTCCTCCATGAAAGGTGGTGACAAGAGAAGTAACTCCCATCAAGGGAGTTACTTATGACATTCTTATGACACCTATGACACATCTATGACACACACCTCTACATAAGCTAGCCTATCCCACAAATGTAGGAAAACTCCATGTAAGCACAAGAAATACAATTTCCCTAATTAAAAAATAGGGAAAAATAAAAACCTACACTAATAATGTACAGTATCCTAGACATAAAAAAAGGATGATTTGAATGGACATCAAAATTTATACATGCATGAATGGACATTGACATTTTGATGTTCATAAAAGATCTCAACATTTTGATTTTTTTCTTTTGATTTCAATGTGTCTTTATATTCAAAAAATTAAAAAATTACACACCCTATCTTATTTTAAAATTTGTCCAATGAAAATGATAGAGGATCATTTGGAATATGGGGTAAATTAGTTAATTCAATAGAAGGAGTCATTTGGATGGATTAGGGAATTAATTTGACAGAGGAGGAACAAGTGTTTTTTTTTGGCTAGTTTTTGTTAAGTTTATGTGTTCCGGAAACTTGATTAGGGAGAATTATATTAAGGAATGTTTTGACTCAACTTGAACACATTTTTATCACAACTAATGTTCCATTTTTTATTTTTACTACATTTTGCAATTGGGACTGTATCACAGTGTTTGTACATAAAATATTTTAAAGATTTGTAAAGATATATACAAATATTAAATCATAATAGAAATAATATGATTTTCATATTTTGTATTCATTAAAAATATTATAATAAAAGTGTATGTCATTTTTTTATATACACAAGGTAAGATAATTCATAGAATAAATATCTCAAAAACATATGATCACATGGACTGACTACAATGATTTTAGAATTTGCAAAAATTAAATTTGATAATGAACTTGAAAACTATCAAGACAATAAATTATCAATATGGAAAGCTTATAAAAAAATAATTTGTATTGATTCATATTTAATGATTTGAAATAATTACAACCCAAACCATGCTTAAATAAGCCTCAACTTGTAATTAGAGTTGACATGTAAATTTTCAAATTATACTAAAATCCAAAAAAAACAACACTATTTTTAGTCACTGCTATTTATACTAATTTTACATGAAAATGTGCATAGCTATAAAAATATCCTAAAATACTCTAAACACTATAATCAACCTATAAAACAAAAATCAACTGAATTTTATGTCTAGTCCTAAAAATATATAATTTCTAAAAATAGAAAAATTTCAAAAAAATCATTAAATGGTAATTTTAAACCCTTAGATGATCATGTATGGCCTCCTAAAAATATTGAAAAAAAATATAGTAATAAAATAGCAGCTTAGGGAATCAATGAAAATTTTGAGATGGCCATTTTGGTGCATGGAATATCTCAAACTGAGCTATAGATCAAAAGTTATGGCCTTCAGATGGTTAGTCTTTTTTATGCATCATTCTCCTCTAGTTAAAAACAGATCAACTCCTATGAGTCGCTTTGATTGTACTAGTACCATTATTTTGTCAATCTTTTTTAGATCCTATTCTATAATCTAAGTGTTGTATTCTTGCCACAATTCTTCCCACTGCACCAAATACATGTTATAATTCCCTTGCCTTGTGCTCATTGTCTTCATATCCAAAACCTACACTATATTTTCCTTTTTCTTTTTTAAAACCTATTGCTCCCAATTTAACTCTTCATCACCTTCACCATATTCTCCATTAAATTCTTATAAATATAAAACATTAAATACTAGGGAAGATATAAAAATTATGTGATAAACTCACCTCATAAGCATTATCATTGATTTTATTCACAGTTATGTATGGTCTAATTTTCTTGCACTTCAACTTGTTGTACGTGCCTTTTGAAAATACTTATTTCCTTAAATAAATTATTACCAACTCTCCTTCAAATATCTTAGATCTTCTTCTGACATATGTTTCTACTTTATATTTCTTATTACTTTCCTGTAACTTTCTTCTTACTCCTTGCAATTATTGCATGTGCTCTGTAAATGCTTCTACATCATCACTAACTCAGTCTTGCAATTGATAATTTTACCAAATCTAAAATATCCATAATATTTATCCCACAAATAATTTGAAATGGTGAATTTTATGTTGATCTATTCATTAAACTATTATATGCAAACTCAACTTATGGTAAATCCAAATCCCATTGCTTGGGCTTTTCTCCCACTATACATCTCAATAAATTTTCCAATCTCATATTCACAACTTCTATCTATCCATTTATTTGTGGGTGATATGCACTATGGAATTGTAGCTTAGTACCCATCTTCTTCCAAAAAGTCCTCCAAAAATGATTTATAAATTTTGTGTCCCTATCTAAACTAATAGTTTTTTTAACACCATGCAATCTCACAATATCTTTAAAAACTAATTTTGCAACTCTAGTGACATCATTGGTTTTCTTACATGCAATGAAATGAACTATTTTAAAAAATCTGTCTACAACAATAAAAATTGAATAGTTACCTCTCTATATGTTTAGCAATCCCAACACAAAATTCATACTCAAATTTGTCGATGGTCCTCTTTGAACTAGTAATGGCATGTATAATTTAATATTTTGTGCATGTCCTTTAACCACCTAACAAATATTGTATTTTGAAACATACCTTGTCACATCTCTCTTCATCTTTGGCCAAAAATATTTTTCCTTCACCAAATCTATTGTCTTCATCTTACCAAAATGTCTAATCAAATTGTGACTATTTAATTCTCTTATTATATTGTCTTGTAGAGACCCAAATGGAATGAATAATTATTTCCCTTTGAAGAGATAACCTTATTAAATAAGATACTCACTATGAATATTATTAATCCCACTGGTTAATAAATTTTGGCATTGTTTAACTATCTTGCCCAAATATGGACCAGTATCATATAATTATTTGATATCTTCAAATCCAAATACTTCACTCACCATAGTAGTTAATAATGTTATTTTTCTACTTAATTCATCAAATACCTACTTATATTTTCCTAATTTCTGTTTCATCACAAAATTATACCCCTACAAGAAAGATACCCACTTTGCATGCCTACTATTCAACTTCTTTTGTGTATTCATATACTTTAAAACCTCATGATCTGTAACTAAGATAAACTCCTTAGGCATCATGTAATGCCTCCAATGTCTTAATTTTTGTATAATTGCATAAATTTCAACATCATAGATAGAATACTTTTTCCTTACCTCATTCAATTTCTCACTTAAATATGTTATTTAGTTTCCCTCTTGACTCAATATAACACCAATTGCCAAAAATAAAGTATTACAATCAACCTAAAATAATTTGTTAAAATATAGAAATGATAAAATTAGTATTTATATAATCTTCTTCTTAAAAAATTCAAATCTTTATGTTGTTTCTCAAGTCCATGAAAATTTCTTCCCTCTCATGCAATATGTTATTGGTGGCATAATACTACTAAAATTTCTAATAAATTTTCTGTAAAAAGTTGCTAAACCATGGAAACTTCTTACCTTTGCAATGCTTTTCTAAGTAGGCCATTCAAAAAATTATTTATGTTTTCTTCATCCATTCTCACACCATCTGTTGAAACTACAAATCCCAAACATACCACTTTTTTTGGTACAAACTTGTACTTCTTCAAATTTACACATAAATTCTTATTTACTAACAAATCCATTACCATTCTTAAATGTTGTAAGTGTTCTTCTTTAGTCTTAATAAATATCAAAATATCATCAAAATAAACAACAATAAACTTACCAATTATTCTCATAGCACTCATCACCCTCATAAATGTGCTAGGTGTATTAGATAATCCAAATGGCATTACCATCCACTCATATAAGCCATCCCTACTATTAAATGCAATTTTCCACTCATCTCCTTCATGAATTTGAATATGATAATAGCCACTCCATATATTAGTCTTGGTAAAATATTTCTCTCTTGCAAGCACATCAATCATATCATCTAAATAATGTATAAGAAACCGATATGTTATTATAATTTTGTTAATTTATCAATTATCCACACACATTCTCCATCCTCCATATTTATTCAAATTTAGCAACTTTGGTGTTTCACATGGACTCAGACTCTCCCTTATCACCATCTTATTTATTAATTTAGTAGCTTGTTTATTTAATTTTGCATGCTTTATTAGACTCATCCTATAAGCTGGTTGATTGTGTAGAGTTGATCTTGAAATCAAATTAACGTGATGTTGAATATCTCTCTTTGGTGGTAAATCATCTGGTAACTCACTAGACATAAAATCTACATACTCTTTCAACACTCTTGCTACTTTCGTTGGTACTTTCACCATTTATATGTCTTCGTTCCTTGCTATTAATATATAACAACCTACCAACTTCATATATTGGATAAATTATTTAGAAAAGAGCATGTCTTATGCCTTCTCTTCCTCATTAAGAAGTAATAAATTTAGCTTTGTACCACCTTTCTAAAAAGTGTATGTGTTCTTTTCTCTATCATGAATTACTTTCCTATCAAATTGCTATAGTCTTCCCAGTAACACATGACATACATCTATCAGAATAACATCACACCATATTTCATCATTATGACCTTTTCCTATAGAAAACTTGATTAAAAACCTTTTATCTATTCTAATCTCATTCCCTTTCTTAAACCATTAAATACAATAAGGATTAGAATGTTTTTTCACATTATAAATATAGTTTCTCTATCATTTCTTTAGAAACCATATTTTCAAAACTACCACCATCTATAATTACTTTGCATACCTTTCCACTCAGATTACATCTTGTTCGGAAAAAAATTGATCCCATTCATAAATCACCACCTTTATTTATCTTCCATTTGTTCCTTATTTGGAATTATCATTGTCCTTCTCATCATGAGATTCTCTCTAAAATTTGTTAGTGAAACTTTAATATTTTATTCTTCTATCTCAACCTCAACTAGATTTACTCTTCGACAATATTTTTACCTCCTTTTTTGATCTTGATAGTATAGATACTCAAACACTCTATGCCTTTATTCTCCAAATCTATAACAAACATAATATTTTTAATAATTTGGAAACCATCCTCTAGCACCACCATAACCTCATCTTCTTTGAAATCGTCTTCCTTTTTTTTGCTATTAAAACCCTTACCTATAATCATTTTGCCTTTCTGCACCATGTGATGATTCACCTCTATTGGTATTAGAATGACCTTTAGTGGTATTAAACCCACCTCATCCTATATTTGGAGAGGATCCACCTCTTCTTGGACAAAGAGACGTTCTTCTAAAATTCTACCTATTTTTTCTTTCTTTTACCTTCAAAGCTAATTGATAAACCTGCTCCATGCAAATTATTCTATGCATGCTTAATTCATATTGAATAGTAAATTTCAAACCATTTACATACCTTGTATCCATCTACTCTTCTATTTCATCATGTTCCACTTATATGGAAAGCTTATAAAACTCATCTGTATACTCTTGTATACTATGATCTTTTTGCCTCAAATTATGAAATCTTTTGTATAGGGTTTGTACATAATCTAGCAGAAGAAATTTATCCCTTAGCTTCTTCTCCATATTTTTACACATATTAACTTTCTCTTTACATTTTATATATCTTTTTTTTCTACAAGTGATTCCACCAAATCATTGCATGACATTTCAATTTTGTAAATGCAAACTTTATCTTCTTGTATTTTCTTATAGTTTTCCACTCAAAGAACTTCTCCATGTTATTCATCCAATCTATCAACTCTTCTGGTTTTAAACTAACTCCATAATCTAGAACATCAACTTTGATTCTTTCATTTTTTACTTTTAATGCTCAAACCATCCTCTCTTTCATCAATGGCGGTTGTTATTGATGTTCTTCTTCTTGTTGAACTTCTTCATAATGATCTGTGTCCCCTCATCAACATCTAAAACAATAAATTATCAATCGATATGGCTTCTAAAAAATTAACTTGTATTGTTTCATATTGAATAAATTTCAATAATAAAAACCCAAAGCATGTGTAAATAATCCTCAACTTGGAATTAGAGTTGACATGCAAATTTTTGAAAATAACTAAAACCGAAAAAAACATTATTTTTAGCAGCCACTATATATAGTAAGTTTCATATGCAAACACGCGTAGCTCTAAAAATATCTTGAAATACTTTTAACACTATAATTATTTTATGGGATGAAATTCAGCTAAAGTTGACTTTCGATCCTAAAAATATACAATCTCTAAAAATAAAAAATTCTTAAAAAAATAATGAAATGGTAATTTTGGACCTTCAGATGATCACATATAGCCTCCAGAAAATATTGAAATAAACTCTAATAAAATACTATGGCTTAGGGAAGCAATAAATTTTTTGAGATGGTAATTTTGGAGCATAGAAGAGCTCAAAAAGAGCTATGTGTTAAAATTTATGGCCCCCAAAAGATTAGCCTATTATTTTCTACATCACTCTTCCCTAGTTGAAAACATCTTAGCCCTTGAGAGTTGCCCTGATTCTATTACTACTATTTTTGTTTATCAATATTATTTATCTCCCATTTTATAATCTAAGTGTTGTCTTCTTTATATAATCCTTCTCATTATACCAAATCCCTATTATAAATCCCTTACTTTGTGCTCACTATCTTTATATCCAAAACCTACAATATCTTTTCCTTCTTCTTTGGAACCTAATGATCCCAATTTACTTATTCATATTCATCACCTTCACAATCTTCTTCATGAAAATAATATAAATCTAAAACATTAAATACTATAGAGATATCAATTTTTTTTTGTAAACTCACCTCATAAGCATTGTCATTGATTTTCTTCATAATTCTGCATGGCATAATTTTCTTGCACTTCAACTTGTTATATGTGTCTTTTTAAAATATTTATTTTCTCAAGTAAACCACTACCAACTTTCCTTATTCAAATACATTGGATCTTCTTCTGACATATGTTGATTTATATTTCTCATTACTTTCTTGCAACTTCTGTATATGCTCTGTAAATTCTTTTGTATCATCACTAATTCGATCTGCAATTGGTAATTTTATCAAATCTAAAATACCCATAGGATTTATCCCATAAATAATTTGAAATTTTGATTTTTTTGTTTATCTATTCACTAAATTGTTATATACAAACTCAGATTGTGGTAAAGATAAATCCCTTTGCTTGGGTTTCTCTCCGACTATGCATCTCAATAAAATTTTCAAGCTCGTATTTACAACTTCTATTTTTCCATCTGTTTGTGGGTGATATGCACTACTGAATTGTAACTTAGTACCCATCTTCTTAAGCAAGTTTGTTTAAAAATGACTTAGAAATTTTGTGTCCCTATATGAAGTAATAGTTTTTGGAACACCATACAATCTAATAATATCCTTAAAAAAATAATTATACAACTCTAATGGCATCATAGGTTTTATTAAATACAATGAAATGAATCATCTTAAAATATCTATGTATAATAACAAAAATTAAATCATTACCTCTCTATGTGTTTGGTAATCCTAACATAAATTCTATACTCAAATCTATCCATGGTCCTCTTGAAATTAGTAATGGCATGTATAGTCCACTATTTTATGCACATATTTTACTCATTTGACATATCTTACACCTTGAAATGTACCTTGTCACATCTCTCTTCATATTTATCCAAACATACTTTTCCTCCACCAAAGTTATTGTCTTTTCCTTACCAAAATATCCAACCAAACCACCACTATGTAATTCTATTATTATATTCTCTCATAGAGACTCAACTGGAATGCATATTTGTCTTCGTTTGAAGAGATAACCTTTTTGTATAAGATACATATAATTAATAGTATATATCCCATCTATTAATAGATTCTTTCACTTTTCAACTACCTTGCTAAAATATGAATTAGCATCATATAATTTTTTCATAGCTTCAAATCCAACTACTTCACTCTCCATAATAGCTAATAATGATACTCTCTTGCTCAATGCATCAACCACCTGATTCTATTTTCTTGATTTATGTTTCAACACAAAAATATACCCTAAAAAAAGATACCCACATTGCATCCCTACTATTCAAATTTTTTTGTGTATTCACATACTTCAAATCCATGATCTATAAATAAGACAAACTCCTTGGGTACTAGGTAGTGCCTCAAATGTCTTAATGCTTGTACAATTGCATAAAGTTAAACATCATAAGTAGAATACTTTTTTCTTACCTGATTGAATTTCTCACTAAAATATGCTATTGATTTTCCTTTTTGACTCAACACAACACCAATTCACATAAATGAAGCATCAAAATCAACGTCAAACACTTTGTTAAAATCTGGTAATGCTAAAACTAGCCTTTCTATAATATTTTTATTCAAAAATTTAAATATTTCTATGGATACTTTAGTCCATGTATATTTCATCCCTCTCATGCAATATATTATTGGTGACACAATACTACTAAATGTTTTGATAATTTGTCTGAAAAAAGTTGCTAAACCATGGAAAATTTTTACCTCTATAATGGATTTTAGAATAGGCCACTCAAAAATTACTTTTATATTTTATTCATCCATTCTCACACTATCTACTGAAACTACAAATCCTGAATATCAAATTGTTCTGTATAAACATGCACTTCTTTAAATTTGCATACAACTTCTCCTTTTTTAACAAATCCATTACCATTCTAAAATGTTGTATGTGTTCTTTTTTAGTTTTACTAAATATCAAAATATCATCAAAATAAACAACCATAAACTTACTAATATATTCTTGTAGCATTTTATTCATCACCCTCATAAATGTGTTAGGTGTATTCAATAATCCAAATGACGTCACCATCCACTCATATAAGCCATCCCTAGTCTTGAATGCAGTTTTCCACACATCTTCATGAATTTGAATCTGATAATAACCACTCCTTAGATCAATCTTGGTAAAATATTTTTCTCTTATAAGCACATACATCATATCATCTAAATGAGGTGTAAGAAATATATAATTGATTCTAATTTTATTAATTTCTCTACTATCCCAAAAAATTCTCAATCTTTCATCTTTATTTGGAGTTAGCAATGCTGGTGTTGCAAATGGACTCATACTTTCTCTTATCAACTTCTTTAATAATTTAGCAACCCATTTATTTAATTCTACATGTTCTACTAGATTCATCCTATAACCTTCTTGATTAGGTAGATCTAATCTTGAAATCAAATAAATCTGATGCTAAATATCAATTTTTAGTATTAAACCATCTGATAAATCATTAGGCATAACATCTATATTTTATTTCAACACTCTTTTTACTTCTATTGGTATTGGCACCATTTTTGTGTTTTCATTCTTTTCTATTAGTATATAACAACCTGCTACCTTCATATCTTGGATAAATTCTTTATTAGAAAGAATGCTCTTTATTTTCTCTTTTTATTTAAGAGGTAAATAAACTACTTTTGTACCACCTTTCCAAAAAAATTATGCATTCTTTTCTCCATCATGAATTAATTTCTTGTCAAATTGTCACGGTCTCCCCAATAACACATGACATGCATCTATTGAAATAACATCACATCATATTTCATTATTATAAGTTTTTCTTATAGAAAACTTGATTAAGCGCCTTTTATCTACTATAACCTCATTCACTTTCTTAAACCATGAAATCGAATAAGGATTATGATGATTTTCACAATGCAAGTATAGTCTCTCTATCATTTCTTTAGAAACCATATTTGCACAACTACCACCATCTATAATTAATTTACATACCTTTCCATCTAAAGTACATCTTGTTCAAAAATTGTTTGATCATATTCATGCATCACCACCTTCTTTAGTATTAAGTTTTTCCTTCCTTAAAATGATCATTATTCTTCTCATCAAGATATTCTTTCCAATATCTACTAGTGCAATTTTAGTATCTTTTCTATCTTAGCCTCAACTAGATTCACTTTTGGATGAACTTCTTGCCTCCCTTATTGATCTTAATAATGTAGACACTCAATGCCATATGTCCTTGTTATCCACATATATAACAAATATAAATTCCATGCTGATTCAGGGGCCATCCTTTATCACCACCATAAACTCATCCTCTCTAAAAACCTCTTCCTTTATATTGGTATTAAAACCCTTGCCTATTCTCATCTTAACTTTTTGTACTACATGATGATTAACCTATATTAGTATTTTACACACCTGTGGTGGTATTATACCCACCTCTTCCCCTTATTGGAGGGGATTTACCTCTTCTTAGACCAAGAGACATTCTTTTAAAATTTTGTCTATTTTATTTTTCTTTTGCCTTCAGAGCTAATTGATAATCCTCCTCCATGCAAAGTATTTTATGCATGATTAATTCATCTTGAATAGAAAATTTTAAACCATTTACATACCTTTCATTCATCTACTCTTCCATTTCATCAAGCTCTACTTGTATGGAAATATTATAAAACTCATATGTATAGTCTTCTATACCATGATTTTTTGCCTCAAATTTTGAAATCTTCTGTATTGTGTTTGTGCATAATCCACATTGTGAAATTTCTCTCTTAGTTTCTTATCCATATTTTTCTATGAATTAATCTTATCTTTACCTTTTCTCTATCTCTCTTTCTATAGGTGATCCCACCCAATAACTACATGACCTTTCAATTTTGTGCATAAAAATTTTACCTTCCTATCTTTTCTCATTATCTTCCACTCAAAAAACTTTTTCATACTATTCATCCAATCTGTTAGCTCCTATGGTTTTAAATTAACTCTATAATCTAAAACATCAACTTTGATTCCTTCATTTATTCCTTATATATTTTGACCCATCTTCTCTTCCATCGATGGTGGCTTATCTTGTTGTTCTTCTTGTTGTTGATTTCTTCATTATAATATGTGTCTTCCTTAGCTTCATCACCACCTTGTCTTCTTCTCTGATTAGTGATAACCTCTGTTAATTATTTCACTTGTCTCTACAGATCTTGTATAGTTCTCTTCATCTTTGTAATACCTACTTGTCCACTTGCTATTTTTTACTCCTCCAAGATTTAGCCTTGCTCTGATACCAGATAATAAGCCTAAATACTATCAAGACAAATAAAATACAATAAGCCAAGATTAAAAACAATAATTGATATTTATTCATATTGAATGCATTAAAATAATTACAAACCATACATAAATAAGACTCAACTTAGAATTAGAGTTGACATTAAAAATTTAAAAAAAACTAAAATCTATAAAAAAAATATATATTTTTAGCATCTACTATTTATAATAAGTTTCACGTGCAAGTACATGCAGCTCTAAAAATATCTTGAAATACTCTAAACACTATAATTAACCTTTATGACAAATTTCAAGTAAAGTTAATGTCTGGTCATAAAAATATATAATTTTAAAAAATTCAAAAATACCAAATAATCATTAAAATCTAATTTTGAACCCTCAAATGAACACATATGGCCTCTAAAAAATATTAAAAACATCTTTAAATGGAAAGTGTGGCTTAGGGTAGTAACAAAATTTTTAATATGGTTGTTTTAGAGCATGGAAGAGCTCAAACATAGCGATGGCTCAAAATTTAAGGCCTGCAAAGATTGGCTTTGTTTTTCTACATTAGAAAGGGAAGAAGATGAAGAAATAAATTTGTAGCAATGGGCACCAAAGAAGAAGAAAGAAAAGATAGCATATGTTCTAGATAAGAAGATAGTGCACACAAGGCATGAAAGTTATAAAATATATTTTGTACAGTGTGAAGGATTAAAATAGGAAGACAACACTTGGATTTAAGAATTGAAGCCAAAAAATAGTGACAAGAATAAAAGATAAGTTTTTAATTAAGGCAAATCACAAGATCTGAGTTATTTTCAACCACAAGAGAATGATGTGGAGACCAAACTTCTAGAGACCATAACTTTTGGTCCATAATTTTGTTTAAGCTCTTATTTATGCCAAAACAATTGTCTCATAATTTGTAATTCAGGCATAACCCACTCTATTGAGTTAAGAATGTTTTCATAACTTTTAAAAGACCATACAACCATTTGAGGGTCCAAAAATGTATTTTAGTATTTTTCTATTGTAGAAATATCATATTTTTGTACCCATACAGGAAATTCAATTAAAATTCATTAATTTGACTAATTTTATTTTTTATAAGATATGTAGATATTTTTAGGCCCATATGAACTTTCATGCAAAATGTCTAAAAATAGCAAACAATTTTTTTTGTTAAAAGACTAAAGTGACTCAAAATAACAATTTTCTGAATATTACATAGGTTAGATGGGTTTTGGTAGCTTTTGATTTATTTATATTTTTTAATTATGCACGTCAAATTCATTTCTAAATTGAGCTTTATTAAAAAAAAAAAAAAAAAAAATCTTATGTAATATTTTATTAATTTAGTGAGAATCAATAGAGAAGTTTACTTGCATGAAATTTCTTAGTTTATCTTTATTGATATTTTGCTTAACTAACATGTGTTTATTTTTTATTTTGTTTTTTATTTTTATTTTTTATTTTATTTTATTTTATTTGTTTATATTTTTATCAATATTCATTTTATTCAATATAAAAATGATTCTAGATATAATTCTAAGTTTATGTATACATTAGTGAGTGATTAGTTTTCAATACTAATTTATTATATATTAAATTGAGTTAGTCATATAATATATTTATGTCAGGTTTACATTAGTATTTGACAGATTTGTTTATTTATTTATTTTTTATTTACACTATATCAACAAATCATTATGCTGTCATATAAATACATTTTTCTTACGACCAATTTATAAGCTGATTGACAAGCTTATGATGCGCAAGTTGCATAACTAAATAAACATAAACATATTTTATATGTCATTTGCGTGACAAAGTTATTGTTAAAAATTATCATAGTTGTATTATTGGCCTATCATAAATTTAATAAAAAAGTTGTTATGCATTCAATTTTTTCATAAATGAGTTGTAAATGAATCATAAAATTATTTTTCATTAAAAACACTATTTAATATGATTTTTTTATATATATACTAGTTTTTGACTAGAACTATAACCATTTCTAGGGCACAAATCGGGAGCCCAGTCCTGATGAAAAATCAAATCAGATAAATGGTAATCTATTAAAATACAAAAACTATGCCAAGTTTCAGAAACAAACACAAAGAATTTGTGAAAACCTTAGCCAAAACAAATACAAATCAGTGTTAGAAATCTCTAAGACAAACCATATATTCTAAAAAAATAAATCAAGGTAAAATCAAAATAAGATCTTCTGAGCAAAAAATTGAAAACCCAACTAATATATCAACCTTTCATTGCAAACAAACACCTTCCCCTACTAGAGAGTAAGGATTCAATTTTCCATTATGTGCCATGATTGATGGAGTTCATATCATCAAGTTCTAGCCTTTATTCTTTTGATTTCTAGCTTCTTTTCCCTTTCTTGTCATAATTAAGAGTCTTTAGATCACTAGGCTTTTATGCCATTGACAAAACTGTTTTATTGGCCAACTCTTCTTCTTCATTATCCACATGTTCAATAATCCCTACTTTGGCTTCCTTATACTGAAAATTATCCACTGAAATTGGAGAGTAGTTAACATCCTCCAGGCTAGAAATTACCATGCCAGTTTCCTTTTGTAGAGAGGAAGAGGAAAGATGCCTTATATCCGATCAATTTGAATTGATGAAGTTGTCAAAGCCTCACATTTTTTAGGGCTATCTTGAGTCACTTGAAGAAATTTTGTAGATGAAATATCAATGAAAATGGATTTTGATGGCACCTATATTGTGTGAACCAAATCTTGGTTCAATCAACCAATATTTTTGACCCTTTTATTCAAGAGAATTTAATGAGAACCTATAAACCTCTTCTCAAGAAAAGAATCAATATTATGATCAACTTTATTACATTTGAAACATCTGAATGGGAGACCCTCAAAATTAACAAGCTGAGTCCAGACACTAAGCAAGGATGAAATTGGAATAGAATGATGTAGTGGCTTGGCTAAAGCTATCAAAACACACACCTTGATATAGCCTAGATTAGCCTCAATAAAATCATCTAATTTGACAAAAAAATCCCAGCTTACTAACCAACTTCTTCAAAAGAATATAATCCTATATGGATAAGGGAAGATTATAGAACATGGCCCAAACTAGAGTTTGAGAGATCACCAAAATAATTGGGTCAAAAAATGGATCCTAGGGACACAATAAACCCCCTTCTTTCCAAAAAACCATGTTCTATTTACCCAAATAAAATATCTATCAGCTGAGGATTGAAATGACAGCAAAAAAAAACCATTTACTAGCATTGAAAGAGAAGGGTTTTTTAATGTGATCCAAGTTCCCTAAGATCATTTTCAAAGGGTTTCCTAAGAATGCCGATGCCTAGCACAGATGCCAATTAAATATCTATGACATCTTTCCATGTCAAACATTAATACCTCAGCATCTAAAATTTCAAGTAATGGAGGAGAGTAAGAAAATCAAAGGAATATCACCTAAGGATGTCGTTTCTAGGGTTTTTTCATGAGCATTTTACCCCTTAGAATCCCTCATGGGAGTTTTAGCCTCATCAAAGCTATTTTCCTTTATAATATGGCTTCTATAAATTAAAATACGGTATGAACCAAGATGATTTCTGAGGATAAGTTCTTTACAAAAAGCTCCACAGTAATGAAATGGACTTGAGATATTAATACATGATAAAAATACTAATTCCTTTTCAAAAACCATAGCTATTTCAATTATGTTTTCTTCTATTTGTTTCCTTATAGGGGTGCCTCCATCATATAGGTCTTTGTCCCCATCTAGTTGTTCTAGCCCCAAAAAATCTTCAAGAGGCACATTAGCTTGAATTAAAATGGGAAGTAGAAAAACTAGTATGGTTTTTGAAATTTTTATTGTTCCTTCCCCTGCCATGTATTGATTGTTCAATTATGCCCTACACTCCTAGACTCACCCCAACATTAACATAAGATCTACTAGATTTGACTTTCTATTGCCTATGCTTTAAATAATCCTAAGCCCTAATTTTTCCTCTCTCATTACCATTACTTAAAATCATAGTTAAAATTTCTACTGATGTAAATGGTGGGGATTTCCAACCCTCTACATGCATTAACTCAACCCCTAAAACCTTCTCACCATGCTGATACTCCTGCTTAGGAATCTCTAGTGTTACCTACCCTCTCAGATCCTTTATCACCATTTTCCCTTCATCGATCATCATCATCGCCTAGAAAAAAGGTGCTATCATTGCCATTGCTATCCTCATCCTTCACCCTAAACATGCTTATGTTGACTAATATAATGGAAAGGTGTTTTCCTTAGCTAATTTACTCTATTTGATATGATTTAATTATCAAATAAAAATAATAATTAAATATATAATAATTAATTATTATAATTAAATTATAAATTATAAAATTAAACAATAAACTTTTATTATTAATTATTAAAAAAATTGAATAAAAGATTTTATTAAGACCACTACTCTTCCATAAAATAAAAATAACATCTAATATATATCCATGTAAATTAAAACTTAAACAACAATAATAAAAACCTATGATAACTTTGCCATAAATCATAACTCTAAATTGAAAACCCTTTAATCCTAATTGTTTCAATACTCTAAACTATAACCCTTAAATTGGAACAACTTTTCGAAACCACAATTAAGACTCAAATCTAAAGCTAAATTAATAATTCATAAACCATAGATCTTTTAAAACATCATAATTCATAAACCATAAAATTGAATGTTTATAATTTCATGTTTAAGGTTTAACATTTAGGCTTTTCGGTTCACAAATCTTGAGTAAATTTTATAGGTTTATTTCAGTGATTCAGATTTTATATATATATATATATATATATATATATATATATATATATATATATATATATTTAATTTTTAAATGTTTAAAAAAAATAACTTAAAAATATAATTAAATTAAGGATGAGATTTAGTATTTAAAAAAATATATATAGAAGAGGTAGAATTTTAAAAAACTAAAAGAATTATTGTAAGAAATGAAAAATTAATAGAGTTTTTAAAATAAAAAAGTAATGGTGGTCATATTCAAATATTTAAAACCTTTTAAGATGAATAGGTTGGTTTTATTAAAAAAATTGTGTAAATTTATTTGAATAAAATATTATTTGAAATATTTTTCAAGTGTATTTAAATTGGAAATAATTTTGAATGTAAAAAATCAATTAATTTCTACAAAATTTAGATGAAATCCAATTCTTTTAAATTTGATTCAATGTTTATTAATATGTAGAGTATGTGTCTCAATATTTCAAAAAAATTGATAATCTTAAATAAATGACATTATATATTAATACTAAACCATATGTAATTAAGTACTAATGATTTATTTTATCATTTTTTACAAATTAAAAAATTTAATAATAAAGATAAAGAAATGTTATTTTATCTTACATCTTCACTAAAAATGCTAAGAGGCCTACTTGTAACCACATTATATGATTATACTTCGAAAGGTTACATTAAATTCATTAACAATAACTAATATTCATCCCACAAAGTACAAATTGAAACCACCATAAACTTCATTGGACCACTACTGATACATGCAAAATTACTTCCAAGACAAACCATATCCATTATTTAATGTTTCGAATATCGTTAATATTTTGTTAAACTAAATTCATGATAAATATGAAATATCAATTTTGATTGTAATTAAATATTAATAAATTAAACTTTATTTTATAAATTAATATGATATAATGATAAGTTTTTTATTTAAAAATTAACATTAATTTTATATATATATATATATATATATATATATATATATATATATATATATATATATATAATTAATCAATTAAAAAATTAATATTGGGAGTTTGAGGTGATACAAAATTAATTCAAAGAGTAGATGTCACACAATGTCATTTGTATGATACAAAGTGTATGGAATGTAAAATTTAGAGGTCTACTTTTTCAAAGGTATTGAAAGGTTGTTATTTTGTTTATGTTAGTAAATTTTAGTAATAGAAATTGGATCCTATTATGATGAAAATATTAAAAAATTGACATTTCATTTAACATAAATTTACTAGTAACATAATCATTCACAACTGTTTTCACTTTTAAAAACAATGAAAACTGTTAATAAATTTTTATTTTTAAAAAAATAAATAAACTACAAACATGACTTCTAAATTGTGATGTTATATTAAAATTGTAATATATAATATATTTAATTATTCATCTTTATCTTAAAATTATTGTCAATTTTATCTTACAATTATTTTTTAAATAAAATAAATATATGATACATATCTTTTTATCTTCATTATTACAAATTATGATCAATGTTTGATAAACACAAAACATTTAACTTTCTTTTACTATTAAGATTAAAAAACTATATATAAATCATATTATAATAAAATAAAATTCTCAACTATGAGACATGCAGCTGTCTTTAGGATAAAGTTTTAATTTTTAAAAATAGATATATTTTAAAAAAGAACCCCCATAACCAAGGAAGAAATTACGACCAAACTTCCCATGGAAAATTTGTATTTTTATAGTGGATAAAGAAAAGCTTTGGGCTCCTCAAAAATTCATTATTGAAGGCATTCATTTATCTAGTTTTCCATACGTTTTATAGATTTTTTGTCAACATTTTTTTTTAAGGTATTTTGGAAGGCCAGTCTTTCTATGTCGAATTTAAGATAACTTTCAGATCAAGACAACTACTGCCTTTATAAATTATTATTTTTCCACCAAAATCATCGGTTCTTAGAATGCAGCCTATGGATAATGGGGCGGCGACCTCATGTCTGCCATGTTCGTATGCATTATGCAAAAAAACATGTACCCATGCAAGGAAAACCGGGTTTGCTTTCTGTGTTCCGCAAACAACTAGTGGTATTTGGAGTAGTCATTATACGTAGAGTTTCGTAATCCACTTAACGATCATGGTGCGATAAAATTCTGAAGTAGAAGATAGGATGTGATGTTGGTTCGGCTCAACCACATTTAATGATGATAATTTTCAGTTTTATCAGGTCGAGCCGAACCAATATTACTTCTTCTCTAATAAATCTTATTTCTGTTTTAGGAGTGGTTTCTTTAGAGAAATAATGAAATAATTTTTCATCTCTGTCAAATCGTTTCTGTCATGTTTCCAATCTCATCTGGATTCATCGTCAATTCATCTTCAAGAAAATGAAGAATGAAGCCAACGCCCAGGGATAAAAAAATCTTCGTTCATTCTCCACACTGAGTTACATTTTGTTGTTCGAAGTTTACTTAAGGCCTTGAAGCTTGGAATTAATGCCCTGAATATTCCTCACATTTTATCGTTGTGGATCTTTCAGAGGAGGATCTGATCATGATGATGTTTACTATGATAATAAGTGTGCTATTCCATCTAAGTTCAACTGGCTGCTCATCAAACCAAATGTCTTCCTTGTATATGGCAACTCCAAGCAGAATATGAAGTTATGCTTGCATCCAAGGTTTCTTCACTGTCAGCTTTATTAGAGTGGTTGATTGTCTTATAAGGAAAAGGCCAATAGAGTGGTTGATTGTCTTATAAGGAAAAGGCCAATTGTTTTGCAAATTAGCATTCCTCCAAATATATGGGATGATTTGAATGAATTTAAATAAATTTATAAAAAAATATAAAAACTATTGAGTGCTAATGTGTAACAGTTTGAAGAAGAACATGGATGTTTGGCTTATTTTGAAAGATGGTGGGTTGTTTAATTATATAGAGTGAATTTGTGGTAGTGACATTCAACTTTGAATTGACTTTGTTAAAGGGTAGAATGTTAGAATTGTGATTGTGAGGGATGTTACAAAATATTTGGTTGTTCATGTTATTGGGACGAGTATATGTTGGAGGAAATATTTTAAGAACAAGAGGGAAAAGGCTAAGAAAATTCAATAATTCTTGGACTTTGGTGAAGAATTGATACCTCTCGAAGATGGGTTTCTTTGTGAGTCCTTGCCCATGCCTTACCATGAAGTGATGAAGTAGGCTAAAAGCTTTTTAATGCTTGAGAGGAGGTATGGTGTTCTTTTCTCTTATTATTTTTCATTGTTGAATCATTTCAGGCATAATGTTCCTATAAGTTTGCCTTTTTTTATTAGTGTCTCTTAAGCAGTCAATTACTGAAATGCAATTATGAAAAGCCCGTTTACCTATCACCAGGTCCTCATTTTCCTTTTGTATGGCTATGCTAAGTTTCTTGGGGTGAGGCCTTTTGTTGATGTAAAATTGGTTGATTCTTTAGGGAAGGGGTAAACCATTTCTAAAGCATAGTAGAAAAGCTTTGCTCATAAGGTCATTACCATTAAAATTCCTTTAAAATTCCCTATGACTACCTCTTCTAAATTACTGTAAAGAAAAAGAGGATTTTTATTTTATGTGACTATGAGGAATCAGAGGATGCAAATGATGATGATCATGATGAGAAGGGTTTTGTAATGTCAGAGGATAATCAAGTTGAGGTGCAAAAGGTTGAGGGTAAGAGAGAAGATGCTTTGTAGAGAGATGTTTTGATGGCTAGTTTAGATGAGGATCATAAGAGGAAGGAAAAGGAGGAGGAATCGGATGGTGGAAGTATTAACGAAAGGATTAAATACTTGACTATGGATATTAACCTCCATAATATTCTATTGTTTTTGATTATCGAGAATACTAATGTCAAGATTTCTATTGGGAGTAGATCCAATATTCATGGTTTTGATGAAGGTTAAGGTGTGGCTTCTAAGTTACTTTAGTTAGAAGCTAACATGAATAATTTGGAGATGGAGGTGTAGGTGTTGCGTCTATGTAGGGTAGAATCCACAACTTTTTACAAATAAGTAAAGTCATTTTCAAGGATTGTCTTTCTAAAATAAGTGTTTTAAAAGAAATAATTAAGCCATGTAAAGATTAGGAAAATGACATCCATGCATGTAAGAGGATCAAGGTTTTGGACAAAGGGAAAAATGTGTAGCTAGACAATACAGTGGTAGGGGACATTGAAGATGATGTCAACAATTTTGTTAAAGAATGGAACATCATCTTAAAGGATTTGGAAATGTAATTCGTTATATCTAGTTTGTTGGTTTTTTGTCATTTATTTGCTATTTATTTTTTATGTATAAAAAACTATTCTTAATATATACGTGATTTAATTTCTTATAATTTTTTCCTCTTGATTAAAGGCTTGTTTTTCATAATTGAGATGGGACCTAGTCAAGCCCTACCCTTTACCTTTAATTTAAAAAAATTCTGAAAATAATTAACCCTTTAATTTTATAAGCTACCACTAACATATTCATATAAATATAAATGTCAGATATCTTTAAAAATTAAATATTATGACCACTCACAAGTATTAAATATATCATTAAACAATCAAATATTCAATTTATAAACCTATGTGATAAATAAACTTATTTAATTTATTTATAAACCTATGTGATAAATAAACTCATTTAATTTATTTATATAATTATAAATTCTTAAGTTTAATTAAAAAGAATCTCTTATAAATATCTATTTAAATTCACCTCTAGTCTTTATTTTTTTTTAATATTATTTTTTTAAAATGTAATATATTATAATAACCATGAACTAAGTCACAAATTTTTGCAGGCATAAAATCAAATAATAATAGATTGGAATGTAAATGAGGCTTTATTGAAACCAAAATAATATATAAGAGAGGCGGATATGTTTAATAAGAGATGTAAGGTTACAAAAGGTAAGGATGAATAGAAAGATATGTTAAATTTACTATTCATGACACGTGCTTTTATATTTCTTTTTAATAAAAGAATGAGTACTAATTCTTATTTTTATAAGCAGTTTAACTTGAAATCTGAAAATTTATGTGAAAAGGCTTTTATTAAGAACTTGATAGGTTTTTAACGAGTTCAAGCTCATAATTTATTATATTAATGAAAAAAATTAAACTATTTAAATGTTTGTTATGTGTTTTTTTAATTTATTTTAATTTATTTTTTTGGTAACATTTTTTTTGAATGATTGTAAATAGTTTTCAATAATACTATTTTATAAATATTGAAATTAATTTATTTCATGAGTTTTTAGTATATATTGTGATCTTAAATTTTAATTTATATTTAAGGAGTTATAATATTGAAAAGATGATGTTTAGATATATATTGATAATTTTAATATTTTTATCAAAAGCATTTTTCAAATTTCTATTTAGATCATTACATTTTTTATGAAAAAATTTGTGTAAAGATGAACATGAACCAATCATTGATTAATAATGTGGTTTTAAAAATTGAAAATTTGGTATGTGAACAACCATTCAAATTTGAAAATATCCCTTTCATTTGTCATTTATATTTCAAAAATATAATTCGGCACTATCGTCATCTCTCACCCTATAGTGCCCCCACATGAAAACTAATAATTGAGGATAAGGATGTTCAAAGAGCGCCAAAAATAAGTAATGGAATGTTTTATAATCAAACCTAACATCTCTTCCCTTTTTATTGATGTCTTTCATGGTTGTATTTTGGATGATGATATTCTATATATTTAACATTGAAGGTCCCTGTTATAAAAGATTGAATTTGTATAAAATGAAACATTGTAACTCACAACAAAAGTATAGAGAGTCCTCTATTTTTAAGCAAGAATGTATACACTAGAATTTCCTATCATAAAAATTCAAAACCTTATATAATAAAACATTGTAACTCCCAACCAAACTATAAATGATCTTCTATTTTTAAACAAGAAACTAAAGGAGATGGGAATGACCACAAACACTCAATTAATTCTTTTAGAGAATAATTAGAACTTACATTTATAAGTGCATGAAAATGACCTCAAACACTGGTTAATTCCTTCAGAGAATAATTAGAACTTACATTCATAGATGCTCAAAGAGCCTCTAACAACATTGTCATATCATATAATTCATTGTGTGTTCATTTAGAACTTCCATTCATAGATGCTCAAAGAGCCTCTAACAACATTGTCATATCATAAAATTCAATGTGTGTTCATTTTCAACCCTAATGAGGAAATCCATAATATATTAGAGGGAAATTTATAGAAAACTATGGTATAGAGTTAATAACTATGGACCCCTTACTGATATGTCATACTTGTCTCTTACTTTGCATCACAACATATGACCCAATTTTGATGTCCAGATGTGGAAAAACAGGGTTCAGTGGTTATAAAATGGATCTAGGTAAAGATTCTATTACATTGATAAACGCTGAATAAATACCATGTAGCACTAAAAATACATGTGAAATTATTAAACATCACGTGCATTGATGCCAATCAATGAGAAGTTGAAATTATTATACCATTAAGATCGTATAACAAGAAAATATTACTGTGTCACCATGCTGCAATGAAATAATGTAATGGTATTCTAGTCCACAATATGACTCATGATTTTTCATCCACAATATTTTCTCATTGCAGTTTAGATCTTCCTTCTCTTGTGTGAGTCAGTAGAGTCAGTCCCATGATCAAATATATTTTGAAAACAAACATCTATATTTATTTATTCCAATGGTTGAGGTTGTTTAAGTTAAAGAAGTTTCTAGTTGAAATCATCCATGTAAATATCAAGAGAGACTAAATTTGATGCCACCATAGTCTTATCAGATATGCAAGAAATTGATTTATAAACCACATCTCTTAAAAATGAAAGAGTGATTTGTGTATTGAGTGATTGAGGGTGAGTCATATTGGATAGTGATATGACCCCACTATTCAAAGGACGAGAGTTGGGGTCGTCCAATTTTGTGAGAAGAGTGACTTGTTAATAACTTAAAGTTTTCCAACTACTTAACTATAGGAAATAATCCTTTTATGTGATTAGATTAGGTGAGAAATCTATTGGGAAAATATCAAAAATTATATGAGAAAATATTATTTGGAATTTAAGGGTATAGATAACAATATTTTAATTAAGGATTTAGATGTGTGATATGTATAATAAAATAATATTAAATTAGATGAAAAATATAAAAAGTAAATAAATTGAAATAAAATATTATATTGATATGTGCATTTTTTACATTTTTGTGAAAGGTATATGTTCGTTTAATTTATTGCTATCTATATACTATCTAATTCTGCAAACATATGTACATAGAATACAAAGTCGTGAAGGCTAAAGAATCATTATGAAAATGTAATGGTTGAAGCTTCCACATGTGACTTTTCACCTTCCAAAAATTACATAACTTGATGCCTAGATGCATTGTATGCTATGAGTGTTGTGTCAAGGTTGTGAGTTTGTGTATGTGCTACGAAGTAGGTCAATGCCATAAAAATGTTATGTGTGGGGTGCATGTTGTGTAGGGTGCATCATGTACATGAATTTTATGTTGCACAAAATAAGGAATTAAAATGAATGATAATAAGATTAATAACTCAAAATTTGGTCTGGGGGATTGAAATGCAAAAGGGGGTGTTGCCCCTTGACCTTACACTGGTTAAGCTTCTAAAACATATGCACTTTGAGCCTATCAAATAGATTTTATATTGTTTTTTTTTGAGTTGTGTGACATATATTTTAGCCTTGCTTGAGATGCATATTATGTTATGAAGTGTAGAAATGCCCTCAAACTATGGATTTCATTAGTGCTATGTGGAACTCACATGATACAAAGGACTATGTGAATGATCAAAGCATAAAAGTTGTATGGCATATTATTTGGAACTATAACAAGGCATTATGAGAATTGGAACAAGTAACCAAGGCTTTAAGGTCAAGGAATTATATGATACAATTGAATGCAAATTAAATATAATATAATTTAAAATAAAACATTTTTTAAATAATCTCTCTTCTACCATATTTATCAGTTAAATTTTTGATGATATTAAGGTCTTATTTGAAAATTTAATACAACCATTGGTGATAAAACTGTATGATTATTTACATCCATAAAATACTAATTTAAATTAGGTATGTTGCATTCATTTTATAGACATAAACACTGAGATAAACATGTATGAAAAATATGATAGCATACATAAGTTGTTTGAGTTTTGTTTTAGAAAATGTCCCAACAATATATGGATCCATTGATTTAAAGTATGAAAAAGATGTGTTAATTAGTTTATTTATGAAGAATAAATGATCTTAGAATTATGGGATTTCATTATAGTGACTAAAGTAGATGCTTCTCATAATGAAGTTAGATATGAATGTTGTATTTTTTCAAACAATTTGAGTTCCTTTCCTATGTCACCACATTTTGCATCTAAGATTGCATTAGAGAGTTTTCCCAAAAAAATTACATTAAATATTTCAAGTTTTCCACATAATGATACATATATAAAGTATAAATTTTCTATATGTTGTAATCATAAATGCCATGATAAACATGAATGAAAAATCTAGCTCACAGAGATGGGATGTGGTCTCAGCTACTCTACCTACTTTTCCATTTATTTTTTATCTAGGGGTACACAATATTTTGTCAGTGGAAAAAATAGGTGTCATTTACCCAAGAAACCCATCCTCATGCTTAGTAAAGGATGGATCACTAGCAGTGAGTAATGAAATTGAAAACTATCAAGATAGTAAAATTACCAATAGGCCAAGATTTGAAATAATACTCAAAATTGATTAATATTGATTTCCTTAAATTAAATAAAAAACCAAACCATTCTTAAATAAGCATCAACTTAGAATTAGATTTGACATGCAAAAATTCAAAAAAATCTAAAACCTAAAAAAACTTATAGTTTTAGCACCCGCTATTTTTAGTAAGTTTCGTATGCAAGCATGTGCAACTCTAAAAATATCTCAAAATACTGTAATAAATAAAATTAGAATTTGGGATTAAATTCAAATGAATTTGATGTTCGGTCCTAAAAATATATAATTTATAAAAATAGAAAATTCTTGAACAAATCATTAAATGGTAATTTTAGACCCGTAGATGATCACATATGTCCTCTAAAAAATGTTGAAAACAACTCTAATTAGAAAATGTGGCTTAGGTAAGAAAATAAATTTTTGAAATGGTTGATTTTGCACTTGGAAGAACTCAAATGGAGATACAAGACAAAATTTATGGCCTCCAGAAGGTTGGCCTATTTTTTTTTTGCATCATTCTCCTCTGGTTGAAAACAACTTAGCTCCTTCAAGTTTCCCTAATTTTATTGCTTCCATTTTTATTTTTAAATCTTATTCAGTTCCCATTCTATAATCCAAGTGTCATCTTCTTGCTGCAATGCTTCCCACTACACCAAATCCCTATTATAATTCCCTTGCCTTGTGTTCATTGTCTTCATATCCAAAACCTGCACTATGTTTTCCTTCTTCTTATTTGGAACCTATTGTTACCAATCTACTTCTTCATCTTCATAAACTTCATCATCTTCTCCATGTATTTCATATAAATATTAAACATTAAATATAGGGGAGATATTAAAATTATGTGTTAAACTAACCTCATAATCATTGTAATTGATTTTCTTCACAATTCTGCATGGCCCAATTTTCTTGTACTTCAACTTATTGTCCATGTCTTTTGAAAATGTTTATTTCCTCAGGTAGACCATTACCAACTCTCCTTATTCAAATACCTTGTATATTATTCTAACATTTTTTGATGCTTTATATTTCTCATTACTTTCCTTTAACTTTCATCTTACTCCTTATAATTTTTACATAGCTTTGCAAATACTTCTACATCATCACTAACTTGATCTACAATTGGTAATTTTTATAAATATAAAAAACCCATAGGATTTATCTCATAAATAATTTTAAATGATGACTTTCTTATTGATCTATTTACTAAAATGTTATATGCAAACTCATCTTTCGTTAAAGCCAAGTCTTATTGCTTGGGCTTCGCTCCCACTATACATCTCAACAAATTTTTCAAGCTCCTATTCACAAATTTAGTCTATACATCTATTTTTGGTTGATATGCACTACTTAATTTTATCTTAATACCCATATTCTTCTACAAATTCCTCCAAAAATGACTCAGAAATTTTAGGTCCCTATCTGAAGTAATAGTTTTTAGAACACCATGAAATCTTGCAATATCCTTAAAAATAATTCTATAACTCTAGTGTAATTATTGGTTTTCTTACATTAAATTAAATTAACCATTTTATAAAATCTATCTACAACAACAAAAATTGAATGATTACATCTTTGTGTGCTTAGTAATCCCAACACAAAATCCATACTCAAATCTGTCCATGGTCCTCTTAGAACCGATAATGGCATGTACAGTCCAGTATTTTGTGAATGTCCTTTAGCCACATAATATATCCAAGACCTAGAAACATACCTTATCACATCTCTCTTCATCTTTGGCCAAAATTATTTTTCTTCCACCAAAGCTATTGTCTCTACCTTATAAACCTGTCTAGCCAAACTACCACTATGTAATTCTCTTATAATATTATCTTGTAGAGACCCAAATGGAATGAAAAATTATTTACCTTTGAAGAGATAAGCTTCTTGTATAAGATACTCATCATGAATATTATATTTCCCACCTTTTAATGGATTCTTTCACTGCTCAACTACCTTGCCAAAATATGGATCAATATCATACAATTTTTTGATAGCTTCAAATCTAACTAATTCACTCACCATAGTAGTTAATAATGCTACTTTATTGATCAATTCATCAACTACCTCATTATATTTTTCTTATTTATGTTTCAACACAAAATTAAACCCTTGCAAGAAAGAAACCCAATTTACATGCCTACTTTTCAACTTATTTTTTGTATTCACATACTTTAAAACCTCGTTATCTTTAAATAGGATAAACTCCTTAGGCACCAAGTAATACCTATAATGTATTAATACTTGTAAAATTGCATAAATTTCAAAATCAAAAGTAGAATACTTTGTTCTCACCTCATTCAATTTTTCATTGCATTATGATATTGGCTTTCTTTCTTGACATAGCACAACACCAATTACCACAAATCAAGCATCACAATCAATGTTAAACACTTTTTTAAAATTAGCTAATGCTAAAATTGGTCTTTCTGTAATCTTATTCTTTGAAAATTCAAAGCTTTATATGGTTACTCTAGTCCATACAAATTCCTTCCCTCTCAGGCAATCTATTATTGGTGCGACAATACTACTAAAACTTTTAATAAAATTTTCTATAAAAGGTTGTTAAACCATGAAAAATTCTTACCTCTATAATGGTTTTTGGAATAGGTCACTCAAAAATTACCTTTATATTTTATTTATCCATTCTCACACCATATGTTGAAATTACAGATCACAAAAATAACAAATTATTACATAAACCTACACTTATTCAAATTTGCATATAACTTATCTTTCCTTATCAAATCTAGTACCATTCTCAAATGTTGAATGTTCTTATTTAGTCTTAACGAATATCAAAATATCATCAAAATAAATAACCAAAAACATACCAATATATTTTCATAGAACTGTATTCATCATCCTCATAAATGTGCTAGGTATATTAGATAATTTGAAAGGCATCACCATCCACTTATATAATCCATCCCTAGTCTTGAATGCATTTTTCCACTCATCTCCTTAATGAGTTTGAATCTAACAATAACCACTCCTTAGATCAATCTTGGTAAAATATTTTACTCCTGCAAGCACATCCATTATATCATATAAATGAGGTATAGGAAATTTATACTTTATTGTGATTTATTAATTGTTCTACTATCCAAACTTATTCTCCATCCTCCATATTTATTTGGAGTTAATAGTGTTGGTGTTGCACATGGATACATACTCTCCCTTAGAATATTTTTCTTAACATTCTATTAACTTGTTTATTTAATTATGCATGTTGTGTTGACTCATCCTATAAATTTATTGATTGGGTAGAGCTGATCCTAGAATCCTATCAATGTGATGTTGAATATCTCTCTTTGGTGGTAAACCATTTGATAAATCATCAGGAAAAATATCTACATATTCATTCAATATCCTTGTTCCTTCTATTTTCATTTGAATGATTTTTGTGTCTTCATTATTTACTACTAATACATAACAAAATGATACTTTCATATCTTGAATAAATTCTTTAGTAGAGATTATGATTTATGCCTTCTACTCCTCTTTAAGATGTAGCAAAACTATCTTTGTACCACATTTCCAAAAATTCTATTTGTTATTTGCTCCATCATGAATTATTTTACTATCAAATTTCCATAGTCTCCTCAATAAAAAATGGCATATATCCATCGAAATAACATCAAACCATATTTCATTATTATAAGTTTTTCGTATAGAAAAAATTATTAAGCACCTTTTATCTACTGTAACCTTGTTCCCTTTCTTAAACAATGAAATCTGATAAGGATTAGGATGATTTTCACACTAAAAATTTAGTTTCTCTGTCATTTCTTTAAAAACCATATTTTCATAACTACTACCATTATAATTACTTTTCATACCTTTCCACCTGAAGTACATCTTATTTAAAAAATATTTGATCATAGCCATGCATCACCACCTTCTTTATTCTTCACTTATTCCTTTCTTTAAGAGATCATTATTCTTTTCATAATGAGATTCTCTACAACATTTGCAGGTGTAACTTCTATATTTTGATTTTGTATCTCAGCTTCAACTAGATTCGCTCTTGGGTGATCTTCTTGCCTCCTTTCTTGATCTTGATAGTGTGGACACTAAAATGATCTATGGCATTCTTATCCACATCTATAAAAAATATAATATCTACATTGATTCAAAAACCATCATAACCTCATACTCTCTGAAACCATCTTCTTCTTTGTTGGTATTGAAATCCTTACCTATTCTCATCTTGCCTTTTTGTACCACATGATGATTCATTTTTATTTATATTAAATCCACCTCTAGTGGTATTACACCCACCTCATCCCCTTATTATAAGGGATCCACTTCTTCTTGGACCAAGAGACATGATTTTGAAATTCTATCTATTTTATTTTTATTCTACCTTCAAAGCTAATTGACAAGCCTCCTCTATGAAAAATATTCTATGCATGCTTTATTCATCTTGAATATTAAATTTCAAACCATTTACATACCTTACTTCCATATTATATTATGTTTCATCATGCTCCATTCATATATAAATCTTATAAAACTTATCTATGTACTCTTGGATATTGTGATCTTTTTGCATCTAATTCTGAAATCTTTTATATAGGGTTTATACATAGTCCATATGAAGAAATTTCTCTCTTAGATTATTCTTCATATTTTTCAATGAATTAATCATATCTTTACCTTTTCTCTATCTCTCTTTTTGCAGGTGATCCCACCACATTAATGTGTGACCTTTCAATTTTGTGCATGCAAACTTTAACTTCTTATCTTCTCTCATAGTCTTCCACTCAAACAAATTTTACATGATATTCATCCAATATATCAAATATTATGGTTTTAAAATACCTTGATAATTTTGAAGATCAATTTTGATTTTTTCATTTCTTCGTTCTAAATCTTGAACCATCCTCTCTTCCATCGATGGTGGCTGATTTTGTTATTCTCCTTCTTTATCATGATCTATGTCTTCCTTGGCTTCATCACCACCTTGTCTTATTCTCTAATTGGTGATAACTTCTTTTAATTATTTCACTTGCCTCTACATCTATTTTATATTCTGATTAATCTAAACAATACCTCCTCATCCTCTCACCATTTCATACTCCTTCAAGATTCAACCTTGCTCTAATACTAGATAATGAAATTGAAAACTATCAATATAATAAAATTATCAATAGGCTAAAATCTAAAACAATACTAAAAATTGATTCGTATTGATTTCCTTCAATTAATTAAAACTGAAAATATGCTTAAATAATCTTCAACTCAAAATTAGAGTTGGCATGCAAAAATTCAAAAAAAAACTAAAATCTTAAAAAATTATATTTTTAGAAACTACTATTTTCATTAATTTTTGCATGCAAGAACGCACAGATCTAAAAATCTCGTGAAATAATCTAAACACTAAAATTAGCCTATGGGATTAAATTCAATTAAAGTTGACATCCAGTCCTAAAAATATACAATTTTAAAAATAGAAAATTCTTGAAAAAATCATTAAACAGTAATTTGAGACCCTTAGATGATCACATATGGCCTTTGAAAAATATCAAAAATAACTCTAGGTGAAAATCATGTCGTAGGATATAAATGATATTTTTGAGATAGTCATTTTGGCACATGAAAGAGGTCAAACACAGCTATGGTTCAAACATTATGGCCTATAGAGGTTTGGCCTTTTCCCTGCATCAATGAAGAACCCCTATTCTAAACATGAGTTCCCTAATTCTGGTGATACCAAACCCATATTTTATTCCCCCAATAGAAAAGCATTTTTACTTTGATAGGTTGGAAGACATGGCTAAACTGAAATAAAAGCCAAAATATTTTGTTGAGGTGGCCTTCAAGCTAATGCCCAGATATGACACCAAGGCTCTCAATCCCACTCCTTTTACCACAATCGTGACCTTCAATGAGGAGGAGACCAAAGAAATGATCACCCATGAATAATTGTTCACATCTAATTGATTCACTTTTAGATTTGTGAATCTCTAGCCAAAACTCCAATACCTCCATTCTTGGATCTTAAAAAACTAGCAACTAGTCTTTCAAGGTAGGATTGATATTTATCCCCATGCAAAGAGCTCTTTAGTATTGTTTTTTAATACAATATGGAAAAGTAATTGATCCAAAGTAGGTTTTAGAGTTTGAATCTCCAGCCTTTAATCATAAAACCCTAGTCCCCTTTCTCTGAACCCCTTATTGAACCTCTAAACAAAAATCCTATCTAGATTCACCTACCATACCTCCCTTTCTAGTTCTAGTCTGAACTATATTTGAGGCCATAGTCAACTCCCTAGGCAAATTCTTGAAAACATATCGAGAAATTACTTATTTCTCTCACACCACCTTTCCCAAAATACTAGTCAATATTTACATCTTAAAATATCTACCTAAAAATGTTGTCTTACAAGTAGGTGAACACTCATGATCCCAACCCCTTGACTACGAAGCCCTATTATTTCACTACCACAACTAATTTAATAAAAGTAATTTTAATATAGACTATAAAACATTAAAAAAAAAAGGAGGAACTTTTTTTTGGTCACACTTCTACCCTACCCACTTCACTATGAACACCCATGAATCTGAAAGTGATAATTCAAACTTGTCTTTAGATGAACCTGAGCTTCCCACTCTAAATGATGGTCATCCTAACTCTCCCAACATAAATGGTAGATCTAAGGTAAACCCATCAACTTCATATGTGATGGGGGCAGACTCAGAATTAGAAATCCATATTAAAATTTTTGCTAGGAGCATTGATCTACAAATTAAAACACAAAGGGTATAACTATTAGATGTGGCTTCAATGGAAAAAAAATCTCAACCTTTTGAATATTTTCATATCATTAGCCATAAAATATATGAAATACAAGTGAAAGTGGATAAGAGTATAGAGGAATAAAAATGGAAAAATCCCTGAGTCCAGTATGTCCCTCCATTCAGGGGGGCAGTGTAAAAGTTCTATAGTAGGTAAGGTGTGAATTTTACAGAGGTTTTTTAGATGATAGTGGTATGGTGTGAACAATGATTTACTAGATATGTTGTCCTACTTGTACACTCATTCATCCCACATGGCCCTCTTGGGAGGGGTTTTGTCTTACTATTATTGTGAATAAGTTTTGCAAAAGTAGAGTTCAGTATAAATCCCTTTGTTTCTTGTTTGGTTTGTACTAGTGGTAGCATTTTTTTGCCTATTGGTTATTTTGTTTTACATGGGTTGCCTATTGAGGCATCCATTTAGAGTTTTATTGATATATCTCTTGTATTGGTTGTAGGTTCTCCCTAAACCTATTATTCACCTATCAAATATAAAAATTAAGAGCATAAGAAGATATAAAATATGGAGTATTTTTATAACCAACTTTCAATTAAGAAAAAAAACATAAAATTTCTAATTGTTCCCTCTTTGTAGTTAAAAAATATATAAAATAGAAGATAATATATTAATTAGAAACAATTTTAGAATTTGCCTATGCCAAAAAATTCCAATACACTCACCATGAAAGCAAGAATACCACCAAGCTATACAATTACAAAGAGATATTTATATTTTATATAATTTAATTAATAAATTTGTAATATTTTTAGGATTGAGATTTTTAAGATATAAATTAATAGTTATTTTCATTAGTAAATGGTTTTTGAAATTTAAAATTTAAATTAATGAATTATTTTAATTATATTATAAAGAATTGAATTATTCAAATTATTAATTCTATATTAAAATGAGCAATACACATTTACTTATTTATATCAAAATTATAGACATTTAGATTGTTATGATTAATAAGAGTCATAAACTTAGAAGGATCTTAGGGAATAATTAGAAAAATTACACACATTAAGTATTGATGTTATAATTGAAGAATTTATGAGTTGTCCAATTTTTACTCCATTTTTTAAGCCATAAAATGAGGAGCATTTAAAGTTTATTATTTTAGGAGAGATATTTTAATATTAAATTTACTTTAAATGAATATATTCAAATAACACCTATAATACCCTAGCATGGCACGGACTAATAAGAGTCATAAAGTTGAAAGGTTTTAGGGAATAATTAAAAAAATATATGCATTTTAATTATTGATATTATAATTGAAGAATTTATGAGTTGTCCAATTTTAACTCTATTTTTATAGTCATAGAATAAGTAACATTTAAACTTACATTATTTTAGGAGACACATGTTAGTATTGCATTCATTATAAAGGAATATACCTAAATAACACCTATGGAATAGGTAAAATTTTATAATTGTTATTTTAATGTGTATTTTAAGCACTTTCATTGGTTGAAAGAAAAATAAGTAATTGAAAAGTGAAATCTATAGTTCCTAGCATGGAAGATTACTACCCCCACATGGCAAGGAGAACTCCCTTCTCAAGAAAAAGTTTTTTTAATTTGTTTTATTTAGGTTGAGATAATTTATCACTAATGTAAACCTAACTAAAATAATGGTTGACACAATTTTTGTTTGTATTATGTGTATGAATAATTGGGATCAAGTCTATCAAATGTACGAATAATAGATCTTTTTTTAGTGTTAAATATTGAAGGGTATTCATTAGACAAAAAATTATTATAATTTAGTTAATATAAATAATGGTAAAATACATTGTCACTCCATCCTTCAATATATACAATTATATATTTTTTAATTATTTTAATTATAAAATAAAAACTTATTAAAACACTATAATATAAGATCATAAAAATTGTCATTGAAGGCAACTCCCTCAATATCCTGAATGCCCTCTTAGGAAAAGTGAATTATTCCCACACTATTAAACAAGTGATTGAGGATACCAAGGCTCTCCTTAACATTTTCAATGAAGTCACTATTGGGCACATCTATAGGGAGCATAACTTGGTTTGGGATGGGATTACTAACTTAGGGGTTAGTAATCATTCATTTGTTGTATGGCATGAGACTGCCAACTTCCCCCTCTTACCCATCAATTGATTTGTTTTGTAATCATTCAAAAATTATCAATTAAGTAGTGTGGGATTTGGTTACATGAGGGAGTTTTGGTTTTGATTAAGTATGATATATTTCCCACCTTGCCTAATAATTATACAATCTATGGGAAGGAATTGGTAGTTTGTGCCAGCCAAATGAAGTGTGCCACTAATTATAGTATTTTCAACCTTGAATCTAGAACAAACTCTTCAAGGATTTTGAAACTTTGTAATCCATTATAGAACTTGCATAAGAAAGGGAAAGCGATCATGGGCAAGGAGAAAGATAGGTTAGAGCTATTTCATGTGCATAAGTTAAAAGCAATCCTAGAGTATGAAGTAAATTATAGAAAAAAAGTCTCTGTGAATATATATTCTGAATTATAGGGCACAATGATAAGGTATCCGAGGACTTCACCCTTGGCTAGAATAAATGCATGGTACATATTCAAGGGATGAAGATAGAATAATTTATTAGGAAAGTAATGGGAATGAGTTGTAAAGGCATAAACAACTTCATTTATAAATAGAGAAAATAAAAACTATTATAGACATTCTTCAAAATGTATGTTGTCATCAAAAAAGAGAAGAAATGACTCCCAATGCAGAGATTACCAAGGTAGTGGCCCGATGTGTGCCTTCGAATCATGAAATATGTCATAATGGAAGGCAAGTTCACTATTATATTTTCTCATCACTTCTTTATTTTATATCACTTTAGGGGACATAGAATTAGTCTCCCTTACTTCTTATATAAATACCTTAAAAGCATGATTTTACCTTTCTAAGCAAAGTCGACAAAAAACTTCATCCACCAGGGCTTGACCTTCCCCCTAGTTAGGATAGGAAAGTTTTATGTGAGATTGAGATGAAAATGGTTTTGAGTGGTAGGGAAGGAAGCCTGGAAGAATACCTAGGTAATGTAAATAAGGATAGGATGGGTAACCCCAAAACCTTTAAAAATCTATGATCACCTCCTTTTCTACTAGTATTCATATTGAAAAAGATAAGGTTGAGACCAAGAAAGGAAAATGTAAGGCCTAAAATCCCCTAGTCATCCGGAGGAAGAAAACCAACCTGACTTTGAAACCTATCCCTTAATGTCAATTTTAGGAAATAAGGAGGAAAATTGATATTAAGGAGACCTCCTCATGGTTTGTAGGAAGAGCCTAAAAGAATTTGAGGACAAACTACAAGATTTGGTTCATTCAATGGTCACATTGATGGAGAAATATAACACAATGAAAGTTGACATTGATAAGTTCATAATGGCCTTTGATAACCTTGAAATAAAGAAAGGAGGGAAAATAGTTGAAGGAGTAAAATCGATGACCCCCATGAAATTAAAAAAAAAATTGAGGGTTAAAACTCATATTTTACTAAATCCCCTCCCAAGAACAACACTAATATTGGGAAGATTAAAGTTATTGTGAAGGTTAAGAAAGATAATAAAAATTCTATGGAAAAGGATGTCACAACCCCACTTAAAAAATATCAAAATGGCCATGTTGAAGGCATGAATAAATGCACTAGGGGTAGAATCATGAAAGATAACCTAAAGAATCAAAAAGACAAAATTGAATGAGTAACACTCATGGAATATGCCAACACTGAGGAGTCATCTTGTTACTCTTTATATTTTCTTTTTAATTTTTATCTAGTGTCTTGTCCTATTTTAATGAAAGGTTGGTGGATAATTGGTTGATGACTCTTATTATTAAATATCTAAGAGGACTTACTTTTTGTTATGTTTATATTAAATTATTGTTATTATTTTATTAAATTTGGTAGTTGCAAGAGCCCTCTAAAACCTACATATTTACCCTATCAAATATTAAAAATAAACAAATAAATAAAAATACTTCAATTTTTTTTGATGAAATATATCTATATATTAAAAAAATATAAATATACAAATAATTCATATAACACTAAGGTGGTATGATAGTACACCACGACAATAGGTAGAGCCTAGGAGCAAAGTACCAAAAGTATCAAATCCAAGCAACACCTAGAGGCAAGTCACAAAACAAAAGTCATAAGAAAACACTATTAATTATCAAGATAAATGGCTGAAGGTAGAAGATCCATATCATATGGACCCCATGTAGAAACTGGCAAGTCATTTCCATCTAGAATAGGATCTCAACCAATAGCCATAACTGTGTCTATTTCATCTTCTACTTGTGTTCAATTGGGTCATATAGCTATAAAAACCCTAGGAAACATATCTAACATGTCAACAGGACCTCTAGTTCGCTCCCCTAAGCATCTAGGCATGGACGAGGAGGAGTAGCACCCTAAATATCTGACCTAATTTAGGAAAAAGGTGGTGGTTGCCACCCTCACTACTACACTAGGGAGGAGACACACTAGTATGGGTTAGTACTATGAGAGTGACACCTGGCGTGGCTATGGAAATGTCCACCATGAGGTGGATGAGTCACTCTATCATCCAATCTAAGAGGGAGAAACTTGAGCCATAGCACAAGGAGTATCTCTCTAATGAGATTGGAGGTCCTAAAGATGCCCAAGCTCCATGGCCAATTTTTTGGCTTGGACTTGTATCTGTAAAAGAATATTGGAGATAATTGATGATTTTTGCAAATAAAAAATATTACAATTAGAAGAAACATGATTAAACATATAATTATTTCTTCCTTTTTAAATCTAGAAGAGAATCTCCACTCTGAAGGTATGTCAGACTTGAGGTACTATGGTGGACATTGCGGGCTTATCCCTTAAGAGGATGTGTTGCCATGTGAAGAAATCAGGATGGAAGGGCATGAAGGGATCATGGATCCAATACCATACCCTTTGAGCTTTGGGAAACTACTAGAAGAGATGAGGTAGGGTCTCAAGATGTCTATAAAAGGGACAAGTAGGTAATTAGACTATGAGATGAACCAGCCTTCTGCCAATAAGTAAGCCTTGGTGTTGTATACACCAAGAAAAATGGCCAAGCTTGGGCTCTGCATAGGCCCCCTAAACAATATTTAAGCAAAATATCCACATTTTCATAGACAAGTATAACCCCCAGTGAATGTTAAGCTTTTCATCCATAGACAAGTGTGGGGTGAGATAATTATAGTCAAGTCATGGAGTGTAATTATGAAATGGGGTTTTCATAAACCATTTCTAGTCCTTCCACCATGGTCTAGTAGAATTGACTAAGATTTTTTAGAGCATGGAATGAGGGAAAACACTGAGGATTTCTTTTTAAGATTTTTGGTCTGTATTGGCTAGGTAGAAATTGGCTTTCACATCCTCCCAAGGTATCCAAGTGCAAGAGTGTCTATACAAGATATCCTGGATAGTGTGGATTCCTCTACAGTATAGCTTTAGGGCATTGATCCAATAAACTTATACCAAAGGAAACCCATTTCAAGAAAATATGGGGGACCACCAAAAAGAGGGAGAATTAGTAGAGAGCCCATTACAAAAACCAAAACCATTGCAAAGAAGCCATGGCTTGATATTTTCCTAAGCTTTCCAGATGATTTTGGTGATGAAAGACCCATTGATCTAAATGGGATATTGGATGAAGAGAAAATTGGAGAGAAAATTCCTTTGTAGGCTTTCTTTCCCTTAGGCAAGCCTAAGAAGATGTAGTGTCTCAATAAAACCTTCCAAGCTTTTAAACCCTCAATGGCCCCCACAAACCATTTGCAATATTAGGAAGAACCTTGTCTACCAATGTTGATAAGTCCTATCCATCCATCTTCACATGGAAGGAAATAATATTCCTAGGTTACTCGATGGAAACCTTTACCTTGGGGAGAATTAGACCACATGAAATCTATGAACAATTTCTCCAACTTCTAGTAAGATTTTTTTGAAAGGACCCAACATGATGAATAGTACACATGGGTAGACACAAGAATCTTTGAGCAAATTTAGAATTTCCCTACTAATGAAAGAGACTTGGTCATCCAATAATCTATCTTCTTAGCAACTTTGTCAACAACATATTGCCACAAAAAAGGTGGTAAAGCATTGAAGGCAAAAGGTAAGCCAATAAATTAAAAAAATTATTCATGTTAGATCTATGTCCAACCATAACTAGCTACCCATGAAAGTGGAGGGAGGTATGAATACTTATAGCATCAATTTTTCTATCATTAGATGTTGGATCCAGAGGCCAGGTAGAAGGTATCAAGCCACTTACGTGCATTATTCATTTTAGCTTCATCTTCAATGAGGGTAAGGAAGGAATCATCTAAAAAATGGCCATTAAGCAATTATATGTCCTCGTGTGGGTTAGCTATATCAAGTAGGAGGTAAATTCCCTTTACAAGGTTATAGGATTGGGATTTGATACGAAAGTATCCAAACACCTTAGCAACAAGCACATAAAGCATTCATTCTAAGGGGCACCCTTGGTGAATAGAATGGTAAAGGCCAAATTGTTTAGAGGTGACTCTGTTAATAAAGAGGACAGTTGAGGCATCTATGAAAAGCATTGATATATGACAATGGGTTTTTCACATGAAAAAAATCTTTGAGCTAGATTATTTCCACTTGAAATAATGGTCTCAAGGGCCAAATAAAAAATTATTATAGATGGTGTTTTATTTGGTTTTTTATTTGTTTTTCATAGGTTTTATGCATTGTAGAAGTTTTGTCAGGGAATGTTTTGACTCAATCAGTAAAGTATTTTAATTTATATGTTTATTATAAGTATTAAAATCTTTCATCCTTACTAGATATATGTGATTCACATTTCCTTTAATCTTTCCATTAGTTTGGAATAATTCATTTTCTTTATTTATATTATAGTCACATTTTAAGATTGAGGTTATATTATAGGTTTTATACCTTATATATTCTAAATAACTTACATAACAGTATCTACGTCTATCAAATCATAATCGAAAGAAAGTATTTTTCATATGTTTTATACATTTCAGACCCGATAATAGAAGTGTATGAAATTTTTGATGTAGACACAAAACACAAGAATTGGTTAACAAAACATCTAAAAGAGATGTGATAACATGAATTTCAATGACTGTAGGATGTTAAAAATATATATTTTACAAGGATCCTTTCATAATATTCTAACTAATTCATTATTATGTAAAAAATCCTAACCAATTTTATAAAGATAAATGGATGATGTAGAAAAAATAGACCAACCTTCTGGAGGCCATAATTTTTTACCCATAGCTCTGTTTGAGGTATTTCATGTACCAAAATGACCATATCAAAAAGTTCATTGTTGTCCTAGTAAGTCCTACTTGCCTACAGATGTTTTTGATATTTTTTAGAGGCCATATGTGATCATTTGAGGGTCTGAACTTACAATTTAATTATTTTTTCAAGAATTTTTTATTTTTAGAAATTATATATTTTTAGGTTTTGGCATTAACTTCAGAGGAATTTCATCCAATATGTTAATTTTAGCGTTTAGGATATTTTGAAATATTTTTAGAGCTATGTGTGATTGCATGTAAACTTACTATAAATAGTAGCTACTAACAATAGATGGTTTTTTTAGATTTAGTTTTTTTTTTTTAAATTTTGCATGTAAACTCTAAATTATAAGTTAAGGCTTATTTAAGTATGGTTTGAGTTTGTAATTATTTTAGGTCATTGAATATATTGGATTATTTAAGCATTATTTGAGTTTGTAATTTTGAGTTATTGTTCCATGTCTTTGCCTATTGGTAATTTTATTGTCTTGATAGTTTTTGGATTCATTATTTGGTATCAGAGCAAGTATGAATCTTAGAGGAGAAAGGCATGGTGAGAAGATGAGGAGGTATTGCATAGATGAACCAGACTATACAAGAGATAAAAAGTTAAGTTCATTAATTAATAGAGGTTATCGCCAATCAAGGAAGAAGAAAAGGTGGTGATAAATTTGAGGGAGACACAGATCATGATGAAAAAATTCAACAAGAAGAAGAATAAAAAGAGTAGCCACCATCAATGGAAGAGAGGATGGTTCAATATTTAGAATGAAGAAATGAAAGAATCAAATTTATGTACTAGATTATAGAGGTAGTCTAAAATCAGAGAAATTGATAGATTAGATGAATAGCATGGAAAAATTCTTTGAGTGGAAGACTACGAGAGAAGACAAGAAGGTAAAATTTGAATGCACAAAATTGAAAGGTCATGCAATGATTTGATGGGATCACCTATAGAAAGAGAGACAAAAAAAATTAAAGAGAATATTAATCCATGGAAAAAGATGGAGAAGAAGATCAGGGAAAAATTTCTTCATGTGGATTATGCACAAACCCTATATAGAATATTTCCAAATTTGAGGCAAAAAGATCATAGTATACAAGAGTATACAAATAAATTTTATAAGCTTTCCATACGAGCAGAGCATGATGAAATAGAAGAGAATATGGATGCAAGGTATGTAAAAGGTTTTAAATTTTATATTCAAGTTGAATTAAGTATGCATAGAATACTTTACATGGAGGAGACTTATTAATTAGCTTTGAAGGCAGAAGAAAACAAAATAAATAGAATTTTAGAAGAATTTATCTTGGTCCAAAAGAGGTAGATCCCCTCCAAATAGGGGATGAGTTGGGTTTAATACCACCATAGGTGGTTATAATACCAATAAAGGTGAATCATTACATGGTGTAAAAAGGAATGGTGATAATAGGCAAGGGTTTCAATACTAACAAAGAGGAAGAAGATTTTAGAGAGGATGAGGTTATGGTGGTGTTACAGGATGGTTTCTAAATTAGTGTAGTTCTTATGTCTATTATAGATGTGGAGAAGAAGGGCATAGAGCATTTGAGTTTCCACACTATCAATATTAAAGAGGCAAGAAGATCACCTGAGAGAAAATCTAGTTGAGGTTGAAATAAAAGAGCAAAATACTGAAGTTGCACCAAATGATGTTAGAGAGAATCTCATGATAAAAATATCCATGATCACTTCAAGGAAGAAAAAATTGAAGAATAAATAACGTGGTAATGTATGGTTGTGATCAAATATTTTCTAAACAAGATGTACATCGAGTGGAAATGCATGCAAATTAATAATAGTTGGTAGTAGTTGTGAAAATATGATTTCTAAAGACATGATAGAGAAAATAAATTTGCAATGTGAAACTCATCCCAATAGATAAAAGGTGCTTAATCAAGTTTTCTATAAGAAAAACTTATAATGATGAAATATGGTGTGATGTTATTTTGATAGATGCATGCCATTTATTATTGGGGAGATAGTGGTAATTTGATTGGAAAGTAATTCATGGTGGAGCAAATAAAATGTACACTTTTTGGAAAGGTGGTACAAAGGTAGTTTTGTTACCTCTTAAAGAGGAAGAGAATATGGAAATCATGATCTCAACTAGAGAATTTATCCAAGATATAAAGGTAGAAGGTTATTTTTATGCATTGGTAGTAAAGAATGATGATTTAGAAATGGCACCAATACCAACAGAAACAACAAGAGTTTTGAAATAATATGTAGATGTTATGCCTAATGAGTTATCAAATGTTTTGCCACCAAAGAGAGATATTCAGCATCACATTGATTTGATTTCAAGATTAGCTCTACCTAATCAAGCAACTTATAGGATGAGTCAAATAGAAAATGAAAAATAAAATAAATAGGTTAATGAATTGCTAAGAAAGGAGATAAGGGAAAGTATGAGTCCATGTGAAACACCAACATTTCTAACTCTAAAGAAATATGGAGGATGGAGAATGTGCATGGATAGTAGAGTAATTAATAATATTATATTAAAATATAGGTTTCATATATCTCATTTAGATGATATGATGGATGCACTTTTAGAAGAAAAATATTTTACCAAGATTGATCAAAAGAGTGGTTATTATCATATTCTAATTTGTGAAAGAAATGAGTGAAAAACTACATTCAAGACTAGGGATGGCTTATATGATTGGATGGTGATGCCATTCAGATTATCTAATTTACCTAACACATTTATGAGGGTGATGAATATAGTGCTACAAAAATATATTGATAAGTTTATGGTTGTTTATTTTGATATTCAGTAAGACTAAAGGAGAAAAATTACAACATTTGAGAATGGTAATGGATTTGTTAAGAAAGGTGAATTTGTATGTAAATTTGAAGGAGTGTAGGTTTATGCAGAATAGTTTGCTATTTTTGAGATTTGTAGTTTCGGTAGATAGTGTGAAAATGGATGAATAAAAGATAAAGGTAGTTGTTGAGTGATCTATTCTAAGAAGCATTATAGAGGTAAGAAGTTTCCATGGTTTAGCAACTTTTGACAAAAAAAATTATTACAAATTTTAGTAGTATTATGGAACCAATAATAAATTGCATGAGAGAGAAGGAATTTGCATGGACTAGAGTAGCCACATAGATTTTTTAAATTTTGAAAAAGAAGATTACAAAATGACCAATTTTAGAATTACCAAATTTTAACAAAGTATTTGAGGTCGATTGTGATGTTTCGTTTGTGGGAATTAGTGTTGTGTTGAGTCAAGAAAGAAAGCCAATAGCATATTTTAGTGAGAAATGAAATGAGGTAAGAACAAAGTATTTTACTTATGATGTTGAACTTTATGCAATTGTACATGCATTAAGATATTAGAGGCATACCTAGTTCCTAAGGAGTTTATCTTATTTATAGATCATGAGGCTTTGAAGGATGTGAATACACAAAATAAGTTGAATAGTAGGCATACAAAGTGGGTTTATTTCTTGAAAGGGTATAATTTTGTGTTGAAACATAAATCAACAAAATAGAATCATATAGCTGATACATTGAGAAGGTGAGTGACGTAGTTGTATTTGAATCTATCAAAGAATTATATGATACTGACCCATATATTGGCAAGGTAGTTGATCAATGTAGGAATATATTAACAGGTGGGACAAATGCTATTCATTATGAATATATTATACAAGAAGGTTATCTCTTCAAATGGAAATATTTATACATTCCATTTGGGTCTTTACAAGACGATATAACAAGAGAATTACATAGTGGTGGTTTGGCTGGACATTTTGGTAAGATGAAGACAATAGCTTTGGTGGAGAAAAAGTATTTTTGGCCAAAGATGAAGAGATATATGACAAGGTACGTTTCAAGGTGCAGAATATGTCAGGTGGCTAAAGGACATGCATAAAATACTGGACTGTACATGCCATTACTAGTTTCAAGAGGACCATGGAGAAATTTGAGTATGGATTTTGTGTTGGGATTACCAAATACATAGAGAGATAATGATTCATTTTATATCATTGTAGATAGATTTTATAAAATTATTGATTTAGTTTCATGTAAGAAAACCAATGATGCTACTAAAGTTGTAGAATTATTTTTAAAGGATATTGTGAGATTGCATGGTGTTTTAAAAACTATTACTTCAGATAGGGACACAAAATTTTTAAGTAATTTTTGGAGGACTTTGTGGAAGAAGATGGGTACTAAGCTAAAATTTAGTAGTGAATTTCACCCACAAATATATGGATAGATAGAAGTTGTAAATAGGAGCTTTGGATATTTGTTGAGATTCATGGTGGGAGAGAAGCCCAAATAATGGGACTTGACTTTACTAAAAAATAAGTTTGCGTATAATAGTTTAGTGAATAGATAAATAGGAAAATTACCATTTTAGATTGTTTATGGGATAAATCTTATGGGTGTTTTAGATTTGGTAAAATTAATGATTATAGATCAAATTAGTGATGATGCAGAAGCATTTGCAGAGCATATGCAGCAGTTGCAAGGAGTAAGAAGAAAATTACATGAAAGTAATGACAAATATAAATTAAAAATGGATGTTAGAAGAAGATCAAAGGTATTTGAAGAAGGAGAGTTTGTAATGGTTTACTTAAGGAAATAAATATTTCTAAAAGGCACATACAACAGGTTGAAGTACAATAAAATTGGACCATGTAGAATTATGAAGAGAATCAATGGCAATGATTATGAGGTGAATTTATCATAGAATTTTTATATATCTCTAGTATTTAATATTTTATATTTATATGAATTCTACAAAAAAATAAGGTGAAGTTGACAAAGATGAATAAGTAAATTGGGAGTGATAGGTTAGAAAGAAGAAGAAAGAAAAATAGTGCAAGTTCTGGATATGAATACAGTGAGCACAAAGTAAGGGAATTATAACAGGTATTTGGTGTAGTGAAAAGGATTGTAGAAAGAAGACAACACTTAGATTACATAATAGGATCCAAAGAAGGTTGATAAGTAAAAATGATAGTAGTATAATTAAGGCAACTCACAGGAGCTGAGTTATTTTCTACCAGAGGAAAAAGATGCAGAAAAAATAGGCTAACCTTCTGAAGGCCATAACTTTTAACCCATAACTTTGTTTAAGCTCTTCCACTCGTCAAAATTACTGTATCAAAAATTTAATTGTTGTACTTGATGAAGGATGTTTTTGGTATTTTTTGGAGGCCATAGATGATCATTTGAGGGTTCAAAATTCCAATTTAATTTTTTATTCAAGAATTTTCTATTTTTATAAATTGTATATTTTTAGGTTCGGACATCAAATTTAGTTAAATTTCATCTGATAGGTTAATTTTAGAATTTAGGATATTTGGAAGATTTTTAGAGTAATGTGTGCTTTCATGAAAACTTATTGTAAATAAAAGCTAAAAAAAATAGACATTTTTTTTAGATTCTAATTATTTTGAATTTTGCATGTAAACTCTAAATTCTAAGTGGAGGCTTATTTAAGCATGGTTGGGTTTATAATTATTTTAGGTCATTGAAAACAATCAATTCTAAGTTATTATTTCAGATCTTGGCCTATTGGTAATTTTATTGTCTTGATAGTTTTTGGGTTCATTAATGGATAATACATTCCATTAAAGGAACGTAAACAAAATTTGATAGCATCCAAAATAAACATAAAATATTTTAAAATTTGTCTTAATGAAATGTGTTCAGATGAAATGCAATGATAGACTTAAAACACTTAGTTATATTTTATGAATATTAAAATATATTATCATTATGGTTTGATATGTTAATATCTTAGCATTAAATCCATTGATCTAATATGAACAAGTGTTGAATTTTATTTTTTTCAAGTTAATTGTTTACATATTCTTTAAAAATATTGTTATGGAACATTTTTCTAGGGAATGTTTTGATTAGACCAAAAGAATTTTTATAAGAGCACATGATAATGTAATAATATATTTGATTATTTTTATATCAATTCTTCATATCTTTTGCAACTATTTTTATTAGTTTGTATAAATTCAATTTCTTGGTTTATATTACCATAATTTTGTAATTCAAATCACATTAGAGCATTTATACCTTCATTATTTCAAGGTTTCTACGTAATAAACAATAGATATTTATCAGATGATGTAGTTATAAACACCACATGATAAACATGTCTACAAAATATGAAAACATATAGAAGGCACATGACCTATTTGATAAAATATGGTAAGACACACAAGGCATGGGAATTCTTTGGCATAATCTCTTGAAAAAAAGTGGTCACAAGGACTAGATTTTAGAATGATTCTCTCCGAATATTCAATAGAATTTATCCATATGGAGCATATGTTATTAAATCTTATAATGAAAAAACCAGTTTTACATATGACCATAGGCATGTACGTAAAATACAAAAACATGCACAATGCATGTGAACTGTTTCGAAAAAGGTCTCAACCAAATGTGGTCACATGAACTACATTGATGTATATAATAAATTTATTCTTTTTTATGAAGAGGGAAATATATTAACATTATATACCAATAATTTTGTATCTTATTATTTGATGGAAGGGTATTAAGATTAAAGCGCTTTTATTTTTGTCTTTTGTTTATTTTTTCATTAACATTTTATGCATTGTAGAAGTTTTGTTAGAGAACATTTGGTTAGGGAATGTTTTGAGTGAGCCAAAACCAATTCTTGGGAACATGTGAATTAATAATATCTTTCATATTTTCTATAACATGCTCCAAATATCTATAATCATTACATTAGTTTGTAATAATTCATGTTCCTTTTCTCTATTATCACAATTTTTCTATTTTCTAAGATTGTATTAGAGGAAAAGTACTTTAAATATTTCAAGGTCATTAGAGTAGAGTATGTACATTTCATAAAAGAATAATTTAAATTAGTTATTTACCCTAGGTTTTAGTTTTAAGGACCACATGATAAACAAGTCTGCAAAATATGGAAACATCCATAAGGCACTTGGACTATTTGATAAAATGTCTTAACAATGTGTCGTCACATGGACTACAATGGTGGAATTAGAACATTTAAATTTATTTTATAAAGATTAAATGAACTTATAATTAAGGTATCACATGTTAGTAACTCTAGTATATGTTTACCTCAATGAATAGACATATGAATGTTGTAGTTTATCAAAAAATTCAAGTTCCTTATCTATGCTACTATATTTTGCAGCATAGATTAAAATAAAGCCTATTTTCATTATACACACACACGCACACGCACGCGCGCACACACACACACACACACACACACACACACACACACACACACACACACACACACACACACACACACACACACACACACACACACACACACACACACACACACACACACACACACACACACACACACACACACACACATATATATATATATATCTATGTGTGTGTGTGTAGACACACACACACACACACACACACACACACACACATGATTATTTACATCCATAAAATACTAATTGAAATTAGGTATGTTGAATGCGTGTTATAGTTGAAAACACCCAGATATCCATGTATGCAAAATATGGTAACATACATAAGACATTTGAGTTTTATTTTAGGAAATGTCTCAACATAATATAGATCCATTGATGTAAATTATTTAAATGGTATGTTAATTAGTTTTTTTATGAAGAACAAATGATCTTAAAATCATGGGATTACATTTTATTAATTATATTATACGCTTCTCATGATGAAATTAGATATGAATGTTTTATTTTTTTCAAATAATTTGATTTCCTTTCCTATGTTACCACATTTTTCATTTGAGATTGCATTAGAGAATTTTCCCCAAAAAATAACATTAAATATTTCAAGGTTGCAACATAATGGTATACATAAAAAGTATAAATTTTCTATATGGTGTATTTTTAAATGCCATGATAAACATGTCTGAAAAATGTGACAACATGTGAAAAGTTTTATAAAATGTAGTTACATTATGGACTAAAATTATAGACTTAGGACATTGAGTTATGCTTTAGGATGAATCTATTATATTATAAAATTATGGCATAATAAGTTGATAACTTTAGTATATGTTTATTTTAATACAATAATAAATGAATGTTGTAATTTCTAAATAAATTCACATTCCTTAAATATGTTTCCACATTTAAAAACATTAGATTACATTATAAGGTACATTCATTACATAATATTTCAATGTTTCTAAAAAGTCTATGTACATCTATGAAAAAATAATAAAATCATATATTTTTCATATATTTTAATTTGAAACACCATAAGAAACATGTACAATAAATGTGGTAACATCTAAAACGCATAGGGATTATTTGATAAAATGTCTCAAATAAATGGGGTCATGTAGAATACAATGATGTACTTATGACGTTTAGTTTTGTTTAATGAAGAGGAAATGATCTTATAATTATGTCTAAATTTATTCGTAAGTTAAGAATATTTTTTTCTCATTAAAACAACATATTAATGTTATATATTGTCAAAAAATTCAAGTTTTTGTTATTTTATTTATCAATTTTTATATTACACATTATTCAACTAAGATTACATTAGAGATTTTGTACTTTAATAATTCATAATTTCTACATAAAAGTATTTTATTTCATTATAAATAATAAAAATTATATTTTTTTCATATCTTGTAGTTGTAAAAACTATGATATACATGTATATAAAATGTGGTAGTATAAACAAGGCATGATATTTTTTTTTTAAATATCTCAAAAAATTGTAGTCACATGGAATGCAGTGCCATAATTAGGATGGTTAGCTATGTTTTATGAATATAATATGATCTTAGCATTATGGTCTTATATGCTATTACCTTTATTAGACATTGCTCTCAATGCAACAACATACATGAATGTTGTAGTTTGTCAAACAATTAAAGTTCTTTCTCTAATCTAACATATTACAGTTATGAGATTGTGCTAGATGATATATAGATTAAAAATTTCATGATTTTTATATAATATTATGTACATCCACAAAATCTAATGAACTTGAATACTATCAAGACAATAAATTACCAATGGGTAAATATTCTAAAATAATAACTTTTATTGATTCATATTAAATGATTCAAATAATTAAAAACCATGCATAAATAATCCTCAACTAAGAATTAGAGTTGACATGTAAAAAAATTGTAACTCTAAAAATAATAAAACTCAACCTATTATTTTTAGCAATTGTTATTTTTAGTTTCACATACAAGCATGCATAAGTCTAAAAATCTCCAAAAATTTAACTAAAACAAAAAATTAACCTATTGAACAAATTTAAACTAAAGTTCAAGTTTTGTTACAAAAATAAACATTTTATAAATTTATTAAAAAACCCCAAAAATGATATTAAAGTACAATTTTCCACCATCAGATGGCCACATATGGCCTATAAAAAATATTTAAAATGTCCCATAACTAGAAGGGAATGTTATGGTTGAATTGAAATTTTTGAGATAGTCATTTTGGCATGAATATGGGATCAAATGGAGTTAAAAATAAAATTTTATGGCCTCCATAAGTTTGACCGCTTTTTCTTCATCATTCTCCTCTAGTTGAAAACAACTTAGTTCCTACAAGTTATTTTGATTTTCTTGTTGCCATTTATTATTACCAATCTTATTTATCTCCCATTATGTAATCCAAGTGGTGTCTTCCTTTTTTAATCCTTACCACTATACTAAATACTTATCATAACTTCCTTGCCTTGTGTTTATTATCTCCTTATCCTTAACCTGTACTATCTTTTATTTCTTCTTGTTTGGCACATGTTGTTTCCAATATACTTATTCATTTTCTTTGAATTCACCATATTATGCATGTAAATCATATAAATATTAAACATTAAATACTAGAGAGATATAATTTTTTTGTTGTAAACTCACCTTGTAAGCATTTTCATTGATTTTATTCACAAATATGCTTGGTTCAATTTTCTTTTAATTTAACTTATTATATGTTCCTTAAAAAAAAAATATTTCCTTAAGTAAACTGTAACTAAATATCCCAATTCAAAAAAAATTAACTGTCATCTTATATCTACTACTGCTTTGTACTTTTCATTACTTTCCTATAACTTCCTCCTTACTTCTTTTAATTATTGTATATGTTATGCAAGCACTTATACATCATCACTAACATATTTTGAAATTGGTAATTATACCAAATTTAAAACACTCATAGGATTTATACCATAAATGATCTTAAATGATGATTTTCCTATTTATTTATTCATTGAACTATTATATGTAAAATTAGCTTGCAATAAATCCAAGTCTCATCACTTGGTTTTCTCTCCAACTATGCATCTAAATAAATTTCCCAAGCTCCTATTTATAGATTCTATATTTCCATATATTTGGCATGGTATGCACTACTAAATTATAACTCAGCATACTCAAATCTATCCATGGTCCTCTTGGGACTGATAAAGGCATGTAAAACACTTTATTTTATGCATGTCCTTTAGCCACCTAACATATGCTACAACTTGAAGCATATCTTGTCACATCTATCTTCATATTTGGTTCGCTTTGAAGAGATAACCATCATGCCTAAGATACACTTCATAAACATTATTTTTATCACCTATCAATGGATTTGTTGCTCAACTATCTTACCTAAATGTGGATCAGTATCATATACTTCTTTAATAAATTATAATCTAATTACTTCACTCACCATAGTAGTTACCAACTCTACTCGCTTGGTCAAAGAATTAGCTACCTAATTTTATTTTCATGATTTGTGCTTCAATACAAAATTATAACCCTACAAGAAAGACACCCACTTTGCATGTCTACTATTTAACTTCTTTTGAGTGTTCACATACTTCAAAGCCTCATCATCAATAAATAAGATAAACTCCTTAGGCACTATTTAATGCCTCCAATGTCTCAATGCTTGTACAATGGCATAAAGTTCAACATCATAAGTAGAATAAGTTATTGTTACATCATTTAATTTCTCACTAAAATATGTTATTGGTTTCCCTTATTGGCTCAACATAATATGTAACTCCCATAAATGAAGAATCACAATCAACCTAAAACACTTTGTTAAAATTTGGTAATGTTGACATGTGATTTTTTATTATTATTTTTATTTTAAAAACTCAAAGCTTTTTGTTGTTTCCCTTTTCCATAGAAATTATTTTACTATAATAAAACTTATTAATGGTGGAACAAGACTACTAAATTTCATAATGAAATTTCTATAAAATTTTTTTTAAACCATGGAAGCTTCTTACCTATGTGATTATCTTTGGGATATGCCACTCAATAATTGCCTCTACTTTTTATTCATCCATTATTACACCATATTTTACACCTCCAAGATTTAAACTTAATTTGATACCAAATAATGAACCCAATGATGCAAGTATAATGACTGAGAGGGCGGTTGAATCAGTTTTCAAAATCTTTCAATCAATTACATCCACTCATATATGAACTATGAAAGCAACACAATGATCTATCAATTCATTAAGAACCAATCACATGAGCATGAAACAAGATAACACATCACATATGTGGAAAACCCTAATGGATAATAAAATCCATTGAAATAAATCTATGAAAAATTGTTCTATATTATAATGTATCAAATTTAGCTGAGAACCAACTCAACATGGAGCACCAACCCTATATTTATCAAGCACCCACTTGCTAGGAGGCTATAACCCCTTATGACTAAGCACCAGCTCAGTCAAAGGAAACTTCAACAAGAACCAACCCCCAAGGAAGATACAATTACCTCTTGAATAAACACCAACTTATCCAAGACCAATTCTACAAGTACAAACCTAAAATGAAGATTCAACTCCCTCTTTGACCAAGCACCAACCTAGCCAATCAGACTTATTTATTTTATTCTTCCACTCAGTTATCCATCTACTCTATCCAATGTCATAAATTAAGAACACATATCTAATCCAAATTTTATATCCTCTTAAGATACAATGATCACTCCTTCAACTCTACTCCACTTGATCTCTCTCAAAATCTACCTTTAGGCTTCTTCGCTCAACTAGCCCTCATCAAGACTGAATAGGTCATATGTCTTAATATTCAACAATATAACACCTATATGATCATCATGAAATTATTATATTCTCTATCTTTAGGGTTTAAAAAATGTTACCCAAACTCCTCATGCTCATTAATTTATCAATTCATTTGCTTCCTCTCAGCTTGCTCAAATAGGCCTAAAAAATCCCTTGTATATATACCATTCCTTGTTTATATACCACTTATTCAGACACACACCCTTAAAATATTAGGTATAAAATATAATAGGTCTTATTACATATAATAAAAAATATTAAAATGACCTTTGAGTACCTTTTTTTCATCATGACCCAATCAGGCCTCATTTCACTTTTAAGTCTCATGAAGACCTAATTACATTAGGTCTGTCTAGTAACACATTATCATTTGATCATTTGGGAAACATTATACCTTAATACATGACACAAAAAATTCACATAACATCTAGATATACCTTATCCAACATCTTATGATCTCCATAACACCTTTTGGGTCCAACCACTTCATGAAACCATTCAATAGTACTCAATGTTATTAGGCATGTGTACACCAAAAAGTATGCCTTTAAATATTGAAGCTCAAACACACTCAAACCACTAAAATATGATAATAAAAAAAAACATATACAAATACTACATGACCTTAGGGTCATTACCAAATACATTAGACACTTTCAATCAAAGCTTAAGTCTTCAAGAACACCTCTAAAACTCACTCACTCAAAACTATTAGTATACTCATAAACATAGTCATGGAAACTTAGACCTCCAACACCTATGTATACACTTTTAATGACTCCTAATACATGTAAATTATTCTTAGATATCCTTAGGATATCCTCAAGTGGAAAACTCATATGGTCTAATGACAAATATTGGTCTTGCAGACCAATTTCTTGATCTCATATCACATTGTCTTATTTGAACCAGAAAGATCAACATGTGAGAAAAAATTTACCAAAATCATTGACCTCCAAAACTTATTTTAGGAATGAACATATATTAAAATTACTTAAAAACATATCCATACACTTGGTTTCATTATTCTTATAGACCAAATTGACTATCTAGTCAATTTGCGTCAAGCTTTATAGAAAAAAATTCTATTAGAGGGTCTATCATAAATAATTTACTATTAATTCATGCTTTTAATAGTCTAACCATGGTTAGTTTGGTCCCCCAAGGCATTTCAAGTCTTTCCAAGGTCTTTTCAATAGCCAAAATAATACATTTAATTACTTGTATAGATTTCTTGGGAATTATGCAAGCTTCAAAAGATGATGTCATCTCATATGTGTCAATTCTAACTTATAGTAACTATTTCAGTTGAAAAATTGGTAGAATATTTAGAAAATAAACCATTTTCTTCAATAAATAAGAGGTTTCAAGCACTTGTATGGCCTATGAGGAAGAGTGGCATGTGTGTTAAGGTTGGTGTGTGACCCTTAAACTTCTATGACCCATCCTTGTGTTTTTCCAGATTTGGAAACACAAAAATGGCTCAAAATCTTCCAATATCTCCATCGCTCTCTTGGAAAGCATTCTGAAGTTCATAGATTTGTACTTGGTATGTTCATCTAGAAGAGTTTTAGGTCTAGTGCTTTAGGGGGAAGATAGTACATGAGTTGACCTTCATTTTCATAGTAGGAGTTTAGAGATTGGTGGGCTGAGCTTTATGAACCATCTCTTAGAAGTTAGCCACTCCATTCTGATTGTCATTTCCCATAACCTATAGGTTTCCTCTTCTGCTGAGGTGGTATGTACGGTCTAATTGGTGGAATCACTTCATGAGGGTCAAAATATCTTCCTCACCACATCCAATCTTGTCCCAAACCAATTGGCACATATGAAATACTATGGAACTTCCATGTTTCCCTTTGGATCTTGAAAGGATCATTTTCTAGTTTTGTGGATGAAGGTGTTGTTTCCATGGTTTCAAGAGCTCATACACCTTTGTGTTGATGTTTCATATCCTGAAAAAAATTGGTGAAGCATTGTGATAAACATGAAAACCATATTGGTATATCAAAATGCATGGAGACCTTTATTGGTATATTGTTTGTTTCCCAAGTTTTGGTTTCCATGTTACTATAGCAGGAGATATGAGGCAGTGAAACACTCAACCACAACAGAGATAGATGGTCAAGGCTTTTCTTCACCATAGCCATATCAAGATTATCTCAATGGTTTGAGAAGAAGGATCACCATTACTCATGAAAGTTTTAAATCAATATAAACATGAATGGTTATGTTTCCATTTTGGGGAAAAGTAACCTTAGTTTATTTGAATTAGGATTTAACCTCATTTAGAACCTTGTGAATTGATCCATTTAGAGGTCCCAACTACCTTCCAAATCTTGTGTTAAATTACAAAAGGATGATTTGTTCATTTTAGAATGTTTAAGAAGGATCTCCAATAAATATAAGCATATTGTCAAGGTGGAATATAGAAGGTAATTTTGCATTAGAATCTATAGCAAGCTCAAAGCTCAGATGGAGTCAATACACCTACAGGTGGCCTATAAGGAGGATAAATTGGCAATTTGGATTAGTCCTTGTGAATCATGTGTAGATACATGGGGGTAATAAGTGGAGTAAGTTTGAATGTTTGGAAGTGTTCAATGAACACATACACATGGATTTCCCAAGATTAAAACCCTCAGGTACCTTGTGCAAATCACCATTCCATACAAGTGTTGTAGCAATCCTATAGCAATGAAGAAGTGAACAAAAGACATGAAGAAGGGAGTAGTGACTTGAATAGTGCCTATACAATGTTATCTACCCCAAATGAGGTTATATATTCATTGAAGAGAATTCCAGTCTAGAGGGTACATCTTATCTCAGTTGAAATTACATCCTAGGTGTACGGAGGAGTGTAGAAAAGTTGTAATTGGTGAAGAATGTCACACTTTGATGAGGGTAATGAACTCTTAAGAGATAAGGATGTGCTCTAAAGGGAAAATAAGTGTTTTTTGGCTATGATATGTCTTTGAAAGGTACTAACATGACCCCTACATGCAAAAATAACCTATAACCAACCTTCAAAGTGTTAAGAACACACACAGTTGCAAGTGGGATGAAGACAATTGGAGGGTCAAGTGCCTCCACAAAGCCAAATGAGAATCTCTAGGGCTTGAATATAATTCTATGAACCTCAAATAACATGAGGATATAAAAAAATCATGGAGAATCTATCAAATTTCTCCACATATGAGCTCAAAAAGGCCAATTTCACCCTCAACTTACAGGGAGACACCTTCAGAAGTTAGTTTTGATTTTCATGCTAGTTGGAGGGGTAAACAGAGGATTTTAAGAGATAAAATTTGGTACAAGGGTTCCTCATAACCTAAGTAATCCTCCCAAATATTCAAAATTAATAGAAAATAAGGGCCAATACTCTCTATTTTGTCTCAGAGATAGGCCACTTTCAAGGCTTAAAACATACAAAAGAGAGAGAAAATGGTGGAAATTGAAGGTTAGGGTTGAAGTGGCTCTGAACACAAGTTGGGGAAATACTAGATAAGCATGTAAAAACATGAATTAATTATCCTAAGGTGTTATACCAAACTCAGGTGTGGTAAATGCATGAAAGAGGATCCAAAACCACTAGGCCTATTAGAGACACATTGAAGCCATCAAAAAAATAATGGACTCCATCAGTCTAGCTTCAGAGTCATATAGAAAAACCATAGACTCCATTAGTCTAGCTTCAGAATCCTATATAAAAATTATAGACTCTATCAGTCCAACTTTAGACTCCTATAGTAGAACTATGGACTCCATGAGTATAACTACGGATTCCATCAATAGAGCTTCATTACTTTCACAAGCCTAATAGAATGCACAAGGGAGATAAAAACCATTTGGAGTGCTATCAAGTGGAATAATTTGACCCTAGGAACTAAAGGAAATTTGTTGGTAACTCCATGAGGATCAAATCCATGGAGTCATATTATATTAAATTTGTACGGATGGAGTAGGAGACTAGTTCTTTTGATAATTTCTTTTGTTTTACAGGTTTTGGAGATGATCAAAGGATGATAATCACTTGAGAGGATATATCGGGACTTAAATCAACTCCCCATGTCATTTACAAAGTTTAAAAATTGTCCTAAGTGTCTCTAATAGGTTTCTCACTTTAGTTAATCTAGAATGAGAAAAGTGATCACATAGTGGAAAGAGTGGAAATTCAAATTTGGAGATATTTTACGGTGTTTTTAATGGATTTGAGCATATGAGGTGTCCTAAAATGTGTCCTAAGACCCCCAGTATGTATAAATTAGGGGGAATAAGGAGATAATAATGACAAGTATCAAGAAAGGTCTAAAAAGGAGTGATTATAGTGATAGATGATGATTTTTCTTGTGCGATAGAATACAAATGATTTGGAAAACTTCCAATGTAGGTAAAGGATTCCTTGTAACTTTATCTTATCAGTGTAAAAGAGGAACTTGCCCCTAGTTAGCTTTGGGATGAAAATGAAGGACAATGATGAATGAAATTTCATGGAAGGTGCCTAAAGAGATTCTACACCAATTTTGGAAGAGGGTGATTGTTTGGAATGGACACATGCAAATCAGTTTCTAACTCGTCTTACACTTCACCTACATGTATTTTAACTAGTTTCCACCTTTGGACACTTGTCATTGTGTCTCTTAGACTTCTTTTCCCTCTCTCTCTCTCTTTCCAATTACCATAAGTATGAGCCATTTTGGCCATTATAAACTAATACCGCATTTGGCATGGTGAACCTCTACTAGAATAACACTGTAATTTGATTTTGAACATTGAATGCAAGTCTAATTATAAGTTGTGAACATTTTTATATAAGTGTGAGAGAGGTGAATAGTGAATTTAAGTGACCAAATCATCCTTATTTCCTCTATATTTCATGTTTAAGTAAGAGTTTTGATCTAACATGTCATGTGGAGTGTAGTTATAATATTAGGCTCCTATTTAGGCAAGTTATTATCTCTATGGTGTGAAATCTGCCCCTACACTAGTTGTCTTGTTGATTGTCTCATGTATGTTACCTTCACATTGAATCACTTATGTTAGGATCCTTTAAGTCTTAGAGTTGGTCTTAGAAAGATTTATTACGTAATAGAAGTATGATATTTTATGGGATATCTCTTGATGAATCACCACTTTAGTGTAGTTTTACTTCATGAAAACTTATAACTCTTTCCTCATAAGCTAGCATTAGAGTAGTTTACAAGGATTTCAAATAATATATATGGAGTTAACCCTCATAATACTAGAGATTAATATCTCTTACAATTTCCCACAAAATTGAGAGATGACTCCATGTTGCATCAAATTATAGGAGCTGAGTAATGATTTCTAGGGTGCACAATTTGATGCTAACAATTTTGGCATGCCAATGGGACAGTTGTTCCTAATTTCTTCCATGTCAAGGTGAATGCTAGTCTTGAAAAGACCAAGGTTATAGTATTTTTTCTAATCTAGCATTTGGTGACTCCAAAAGGTGAGTATCTCTAGATATAGATCAAGTTCTTCACATGGTACTTCATGGTCCTCACTAGATCATCTTCTAGAAGAGCATTCAATCAAGTCCCTCTACCTAAAACTCCTCCTGAGGAACAAGATCCTACAAGAAGGTTTTCAAGAAGAAACGTAAGTTGAGGAGATAGGAGATAAAGATGAGGAAGAAGAGATTGCTAGGCTACATCATTTCCCAGCCTTCAATACTCAAAATCTAATTAATCTTCTTACATATGACCCTATTCCTCCTAATTCTACCAAAAGTCTCGCTATCTTTAATGGTGAAGGTATTATTAGCCCATCTAAGCACATTAATGACATCTCAAACTTTTTCAACTTCCAACATATAAACCAAGTTAACATAACTATTAGAGTACTTGTCATGTCTCTAAAGGGTAAAGCACTTGATTGGTATAAGACATTGGGAGGTGGTTACATTACTAGTTGGGATGGTTTTAGAGAGTTTTTAGTGAATAGGTTTGATAATAAAAGTGGCCATACTTCACTAATACATCAGTTAAATGTGATAAAAAGGAGTCATAATGAACCCATGGGAGATTTAAATGAAAGATTTCAAAAGATATGGTAGAGATTGGCACCTATCATGAGGCCTCCTCCAAGGTTTGTATTCCCTACATATCTCAAGTCTCTTGGCACTGATGTGGCAGTAATGTTGTAGGAAATGGGAGGACTCACTCTAATTGATTCATATGAGATAACTATTGAAGCTGAGAGTAGTTTGATACAAGCTAGGAAGTTACCCCCATGATTTTCTATGACTTTGTTTGAAACTCCAAGTGTAGCACAAGTTCCCAATTCAAATGGTAAATATATAACCACTCCCAAGAAGGTTGATAATGTTATATATAAAGATGAAATGATTAGGTCACTACAAGCCCAACTAAAAAAAGGTCAATTACATGCAAGTACTCCACCCAATCCCCAATACTATCCTCACAAACTTATAAACCTCCACTCCAACATAACTAGCAAGGAGGAGGACTAGGTCAATAAGGTTTCAATAGGTATCCCAATGCCTATAATCCCAATTCTATTTCATCCACAATGGTTATTGCTCTAGTCCCTACTAACTTGGTCTAAGGATAAGAACATTTGGATCATTGGGGACAATCTCAAGGTCAGTTTGTGTATGATGGTGGAGGAGGTTGTTAAGCCTTAGTGGAACAAGATAGAACTACTCTTTGTCTCACATCAGAAGAATCAAATATCTTGTAAATGGATACTCATGGAGAAGGTATCTGCCAAATTACTATTTTTATGACCTTTCAAAAGGAGGATAACTATTTGTTGAATAAAAGTCACTATGTGAATAAGGTTTATAAATCAGCTAAAGGATTGCCATTCGATACTTCTTCTCTATTGCCTTCACATCAACCGATTATTCCTAAGACCCCTCAAGAGTTGGTGGATGATGTTGTCATAAATGAGTTCCTTAAATATATTGAAGAAGTAGCTAATGATATGGAGCAGCTAATAGAGATTTTGGGAGAAGAAGGCACTTCAATGGAAAGAAAATAATAAGTAGACCTTGAGTGGATTGATGATTTTCCATGCTTTATAGAAGATGATGATGATGATCAACTTGAAACACAAGATGAAGAAGAGGTACTCATTAGCAAACATGATGTTCCATAAGAAATTGGTAAGGATGTTGATAAATTTCAAGACCTTTATATTGACTATGAATAGTTGGTATTTTGGGATGACCTTGAAAAGATTTACTTAAGCTTGGATGATGCATCTCTACTTCTCACAATTTATGAAGAAGATGAGGTATTTGAATCTATTAGAATTCATTGAGCACCTCAACAAGAAGAATAAGGTAAGCATGGTTCATCTCAAGAAAGTCAGATGCATAAGATAGACAAGGAACAAGAAGAGATAGTATGTTTCAAGAACCTCTCCACTACACTCAACCACCAAATTTTGATGGAGAGCTCACCTTCCAAAATGAGCATAGCCTTGATGATGGAAATTCACTTGTAATAGAAATTGAGATTGAGTGTGAAGGTCAAAATTAATCTAGGATAAATGAAATATCACTTGAACTAAGGGCTATGTTTTCCATTCAAACCAATAAAGAGGAGTATGCCTCCATTGAATACATGTTCCTTACTGTAGAACTAGATGAAATCAATGCAAGCACCATAGGAAGTGAATAGGGTATTGAACAAACAAGAACAAGTCCTAAGTGGTATCTTGCACATTCTTATAGTTCACTTCAAGAAGATGATATAAATAAAATTCATTTTTATCTAGGAGGATCATCTCTTTGTACTTAGTTTGTATACAACAGAGTCTATTTGTTTCAGTTGTCCTGTGTTTCCTAAGTGCTTCATAGCACATGTATGTTTCCTTCCTTTTGTTTGGTGTGTGTCTTCATTTTATGTGTGTGGGTCAACCTGATTTTTTTTCTCAATTAAAAGGTCTATTAAAGTGAATTTTAGTGCTGATATGCATGACTCCATGCCTAATGGAAGGACTAGGCAACTGGTCATAGGCATAGCTGGCATACCACCCTTGCAAAATCACCAAGAATGTTGACTAAATTAACTATCTAGTCAATTTGGGTCAACCTATATAGAAAAAAATTATGTTAGAGGGTCTATCATAAGTCATTTAGTTTTAATTCATGCTTTTAATAGTCTGACCATGGTCAGTTTGACCCCACAAGTTATTTCAAGTCTTTTTAAGGTCTTTTCAATAGCCAAAATAGTGCATTTAATGCCTTGTAAGGATTTATTAGGAATTATGCAAGATTTTAATGATGATTTCACCACATATGTGTCAATTATAACTTATAGTAATTGTTTCAACTAACAAATTGGTATAATATTTATAAAAATAAGTAGTTTTTTTCAAGAAATAAGAGGTTTTAGGCACTTGTACGGCCTATGAGGAAGAGTGGCACATGTGGGAAGGTTGGAGTGTGACCCTTAAACTTATCTAACCCATCCATGTGTTTCTATATATTTGGAAACATAAAAAATGGCTCAAAACCTTCCCATCTCTCCATTGCTCTCTTAGAAAGCATTCTAAAGTTCATAGATTTATACTTGGTACAGTCAGTTGGAAGAGTTTCAAGTCTAGTGCTTTTGAGGGAGAATAGTACATGATTTGACATTAATTTTCATAATAGGATTTCATATATTGGTGAGATTATATTTATGAACCATCTATTATAAGTTATCCACTCCATTCTACTTGTCATTTCCCATACCCTGTAGGTTTCCTCTTCTATTGAGGTGGTCCATACGATCTAATTGGTTTAATCACTTCATGAGGGTCAAAATATCTTCTTTGCTACATCCAACCTTTCCCCAAACCAATTTTCATGTCTGAAACACTATGGCACTTCCACGTTTCCTTTGGGATCTTCAAACGAGCATTTTATAGTTTTTGGATGAAGGTGATGTTTCTATGGTTTCAAAAGCTCATACACCTTTGCTTTGATGTTTCATATCCTAACAGATCTCATGGAGTGTTCAGATAAACATGAAAACCATATTTTTATATCAAAATTCATCGATACCTTTCTTGTTTTGAAATCAATGTTGTTTGTTTCCCATGTTTTGGTTTCCATGTTACTATAGCAGGAGATATGAGGCAATGAAACACTCAGCCACTACAAATCCAGATGGTCAAGGATTTTCTTCACCATAGCCATATCAAGATTCTCTTAATGGTTTGAGAATAAGTATCACCATTGCACATGCAAGTTTTAAATAAATATAAGCATGATTGGTTATGTTTCCATTTTGGGCCAAAGTAACCTTAGTTTCTCTAAAGTAGTATTTCATCTCATTCAAAACCTTGTGAATTGATCCATTTAGAGGTCTCAGCGACCTTCCAAAGCTTGTGTTTCAATGCAAAAGGGTTGATGTGTTCATTTAAGTAAGTTTAAGAAGGATATCCAATGAATATAAGTGTATTTTCAAGGTGGCATGTAGAAGCTAATTTCACATCATAAGCTACAACAAGTTCAAAGCTCAGATGGTGTCAATACACCTATAGGTGGCCTACAAGGAGGATAAATTAACAATGTGGATTAGTCCTTGTGAGGCATGTATAGATACATGGGTTAAAAATTGGAGTAATTTTAAATATTTATAAGTGTTCAACAAACACATACACATGGATTTCCAAAGATTAAAACCCTTATATACCTTGTGCAAATCACCATTCCGTACAAGTGCTATAACAAGCCTATAGCAATGAAGAAGAGAACAAAAGAAATGAAGAAGGGAGTGGTGAATTTAATGCTACCTAAATAGTGTTATCTACCCTAATTTAGGTTATATATACATTAAAGATAAATCTAGACTATAAGGTACATCTCATTTCATGTAGAAAGTACATCCCAAGCATATGGAGGAGAGTAGAAAAGTTGAAATTGGTAAAGAAGGTCACACTTTGATGAGGGTAATGAACTCCTAGAAGAAAAGGATCGATTATAAATGTAAAAAAGTGTTTTTTGTCTATGATATTTACTTTAAAGGAACTAACATGACCCCTACATGCAAAAACAAGCTATAGTCAACCTTTAAAGTGTTAAGAACACACACAGCTACAAGTGGGATGAAGACAATTGGAGGGTCAAGTGCCTCCACAATGCCAAGAGAGAATATCTATGGCTTGAATATAATTATAGGAACCTTAAATAACATAATTATATAGATAAAAAAAAGTAAAATATATAAAATTTCTCCACTTATGAGGTGAAAAAGGCCAATTTCACCGTCAACTTATAGCTAGTCACCTTGAGAAGTTAGTTTTGAGTTTCATGCTAGTTGGAGGGGTAAATGGAGGAGTTAAGAGCTAAAATTTGGTATAAGGGGTCCTCATGACCTATATACACTTCCCAAATATTCAAAAGTTATAAACAATAAGGGACAATATTCTTTGTTTTGTCTCAGAGATAGGCCACTTCTAGGGCTTAAAACATACAAAAGAGAGAAACAATGGTGGAAATTGAATGTTAGGGTTGAAGTGGATATGAAAATAAGTTGGGTAAAGCTTAGATAAGCATGGATAAAAATTAATGAAGGGTTATAAGGTGTTTTAACAATAATAGGTGAGATAAATCCATGATAGAGGATCCAAAGCCACTAGGGCTAGTGGAGAGATGTTGAAACCATAAAAAAAACTATGGACTCCATCAGTCCAGCTTTAGACTCCTAAAAAAAAACTATAGACTCCATAAGTCTAGCTTCAAATTCCTATATAAAAACTTTAGACTCCATTAGTATATTTTTATACTCCTATAGTATAACTATGAATTCCCTGAGTATAACTATAGACTCCATCCACAGATCTTCATTACTTTCATAGGCCTCACAGAATGTACAAGGGAGCTCAAAACCACTTGAAGTGATAGAAAGTGGAAGAATTTAACCCTAGGACCTAAACGAAAGTTTTTTGAAACTCCATGAGGATCAAATCCATGGATTCATATTGTACATAATCTATATGGATGGAGAAGGGGACCAGTTCTTTTGACAATTTCTTATGTTTTATAGGTTTTGGAGATGATCAAAGGATGATAATCACTTGAGATTATATATTAGGACTTGAATAAATTCCCCATGTTATTTACAATGCTCAAAAAATGTCCTAAGTGTCTCTACTAGTTTTCTCACATTAGATAATCCAGAATGAGAAAAGTGATCACATAGTGGAAAGAGTGGCAATTCAAATTTGGAGATCTTTTAAGGTGTTTTGGATGGATCTGAGTATATGAGGTGTCATAACACCCCTGGTACATATACTTTATGTATAATAAGGATATTCTAAGGAGAAGTGTTAATAAATGTCTAAAAAAGAGTGATCATAGTGATAGATGATGATTCTTCTTGTGCAAGAGAATACAAATGATTTGGAAAACTTCCAATAAAGGCATAGGATTCCTTGTAACTTTGTCTTATTAGTTAAAAATATACAATTTCCCCTAGTTAGCTTTGGAATTCCAATGAAGACCAATGATGAATTAAATTTCATGGAAGGTTCTTGAAGAGATGTTACACCAATTTTGGAAGAGGATTATTGTATGGAATGGACACATATACAAATAAGTTTCTAACTCTTATTACACTTCACCTACATGCATTGTAACTATTTTTCACCTTTGGATACGTCCTTGTGTCTTTTAGACTTCTTTTTCCTCTCTCTTTTTATAACTTATATAAGTATGAGCCATTTTGTCCATTGTAAACTAATACCACATTAGGAATGGTGAATCCCTACTGGAATAACATTTTACTTTGATTTTGAACATTGAATGCAAGTCTAATTTTGAGTTGTGAACATTTTTGTCTGAGTGTGAGAGAGATGCATGCTGAATTTAAGTGACAATATCATCCTTGCATCCTCTATGTTTCATGTTTAATCAAGATTTTTGATCTCACAAGTCATGTGGAGTGTATTTATGATATTAGGCTCCTCTCCAAGTAATTTATTATCTCTATGGTGTGCAATCTTCCCCTGGGCTAGTTATCTTGTTGATTGTCTCATGTATGTTACCTTCACATCGAATCACTTATGTTAGGATCCTTTAAGGCTTAGATTTGGTCTTAGAAAGATTTTTTACTTAATATAAGTATGATATTTTGTGGGATATCTCTTGATGAATCACAAATTTAGTGTAGTTTTATTTCATGCAAAATTTTAACTCTTTCCCTATAAGCAAACATTATAGTATTTTCCAAGAATTTCAAAGAATATCTAGGGAGCTAACACTCATAATAATAGAGATTCATCTCTCTTACAATTTCCCACAAACTTGAGAGATGACTCCATGTTTCATTAAATGGTAGTATCTGAGTAAAAAGTCCTAGGGTGCACAATTTGATGCTAACAGTTCTATCATGAAAATACGTTCTGATTCATCTTGTCACTACTGAATCAATTTTTCACTATTCACACCTTTAGGTCTATCTATGGCTGGCTAACTTGGATGACCAATTTAGCACATTATAAGGGTGGAACCTATCCATAAACCTTAATGGGAATGTATTATGATTCCCTATCTTCTTCTTTCATCCATTTTCTTTTCTTGACCAGTGAAAATTTTGATTGATAAAGCAAATTCATCATAAATAATCTTGTATCTCCATATTTTCTCTCTCATCTAACTAACCACCACCACTTGGAGGTACCTAGGAGAAATGACTAGATTATAAAATAATTTTTTTATACATTTTGTACCATCTGACTAACCTATCCAAAGAGGGTCTAGTAGTGGTCTATGTGTAGACTTGATTTGAAGGTCCTATCCCCATAAGCTCTCTTTGAGACTCTCATGGATGATTATACACCTTATTCTCATAAAAACACAACCTTTAAAACCCCTCACATGCCTGAGATCACTCAACTCATCATGTCACTAGATCATACCTTCACCATGCCATGACTAGGCTCAAGATTCCAATGTACTTGACACTTTGACCTATTCCTCCAAGTCATGACCTCAACAAAACATCAAACAAGTATACATAATAAATCATAACACACTCATATCACTGTAACATTCTCTTTTTGATAATAACAATCTTCTCCAGCCTCATACAGACCTAGAACCACATGACCAAACTTCATATGACTTGACATCTCTCTCAATGCCCATTTTCACATCACATACCTTTATTCATTCATTTCACTATGCTTCTTTTGTAGACATTAGTTTTCTTCAAACATATTCCATGACATGTACCTTCTATGCTCACATTACTAATGATAATTCTTATCCATACAATACTCTCTCTTTCATGAATGACCTTACTCATGAAAATGATCATGATCACACTCTTGAGTACCTTGACATATCACATACTTCCATATATCCTTATTCACCTTTGACATCAACCCTGACATCAATGATAATACAATATTGACATGATACACTCTTTTGACATTAATGACAATAACATGACAACAAACTCTCCCTTTGTCATTTATGGAAAACATATTAATGGAAAACACACTATAATCTAAAAAACACTTCAAAATGGTACTTTTACCATCTACTCATTTTCCCCCTTTTGACATTAATGGCAAAGAGACACCTACAACTTTTTCCCTTTCTGGATTCTCTTCCCCTTTTGGTAATAGGATCATAGATTCTATGAATCATCATATAAACATGCTCCCCTTAACTTCATGCATAAATTATTCAAATGAATTTAGATACATAGGAACACTCACCTTGTCCTCGAAATGATTAATATAGATCAAACTCTTAATCACTCACTAGGCTACCACATCTATTCTTTATATAGAATAGATCTTCAAATGGACTTAGATACACAAGTTCAATCGTTTTTATGTATGTACCTTGATGGCATAGATATAGATAATATCCATCTTCATTTCCCTATTCTAGCTTCACAAACATCCATCATGATCTCAGTATTGACCACATTATTCAACCCATCTTCACATTTTATATATGCCATCTTTGACATAAACCATTACTTATCTACTCTTAAACCTAATGAATCATTTGAGTATCTCCCCTTTTGTCCTCATATCTTATTCTTATCATATGATTCATTGGACTTATAGACCTTTCTCAACATCCTTAAATCATCTTGATACCAATACCACTTCTCAACATAAATCAAGTTATCAACTATTAGAAACACATAATAACTTGTTTCTAACCTCTCATATACAAATAAAATACACAAGCTTTCATCACACATCTAGCTTTGTTAACAATATCTAACTTATATCTATGACGATACTGATATTATAGAATGATACATATTACATTTATCTCTAGACACAGTCCTATGCTCAAACATGCATTCCATACCATGACTCATCATGAAAACATCTTCTAAATCAATGCTCATACTAACAAAAACTCCTTTCACCTTATCATATAGAAGCTATAAATAAAACAACTCATACCTTGGAATACAAACAACTTGGAATCCTCTTAATATGAATCCTTTTTTAATTGTAACCTCATGTTCCTACTAATAGAAGATTGTTTTCATGAATCCTATATCTCCAAATCACTCTACTCATCTATCTTGTAGTCATGATACTGATATTCCCTCCTTAGAATCCACTTAGGCTTGATTGAAAAGCATTTGAGTCATCCACCTTGGCATCCTTATTCTTCTCTTTGATTAACTTATCAAAACATGCAGATAACAAGTGTTTTTAACATTCCTTCATTTCTGAACCTTGCTCTATCTTAGAAAATAGTCCATTTTAATTATTGGACTCAATATGATCAGTCATGACTTTCTTTGGTTTCCATACTAATGTTGGCCCTTTTTTAGGCACTCTAGGAGCTTCATATAGCTTGTTAAGTCTTGATGGCCTTCTAACTCTATTAGGAAAGAATATTTCAATGTGTCCCATATTATGAAAACTTTAGAAAACTATATTTATGTACTTACCTCTTGAATCATCTCTCCTTCTCCCATGTTCCCATGATAACTCATTCTTTGAGACCATTCTACAATCACTTGCTATATGTCCAATGTTATGACAATAAAAACAATAACCATTGAAATAATTGGAATACCTCATTATATTGGGATTTCTAATTGGTCTCTTCATGTTGAGTTTCATATTGGTATTCTTGATTTATGTATGATCACTATGAGTTTATTATTTGAGATTTTATATATAGGTATTTGATGTATGAATCTTCTTGTTCTCTTTTTGGTCTTATTTTAACCTAGGATCTATCTTATCATGTATATACCTTTAACTACTCAAAATATCACCAAGAACTTTAGTACTATTCTCAAATCTTTGATGTGTCTTCAACTTGCCTATTTCATGATCCAATTTTTCCTTCAAGGACTCCATTTATATTCTAAACTTGATGCATTATTCCTCCTTGGTATTAAGACTTGTAGTGATAATTTCAATCCAAGTTTCCATCTATTTGGTTATCTCCTCATGTTCATTGGTGTTGATTCTTAGTCTCTCTTAAGAGATATTTATTTGATTCTCATAACTCTTAACCAATGATATTAGTTTCTAATTCTTCCTTCTTTAGAACTTTAACTCATCTAGAGCATTCACCAGTTATACCTCAAGGTTCACTTTAGCCTTTTCTTCATCTAATTATTCATCATCCATAAATCCTTTCCCTTTTGATAAACCCTCATTATTTATTTATATATCTATGAATAAGGTTTCATTATTATCATCATCATTATATTCATCATCACTATTGTCTTTGGTATATAAACTTCTCTTGTTCTTGAATGACCCTTTATTGTCTTCATACTTCTTAAAACCTTTATTGCTCTAGTCAAGATTATAGACCTTCTTGTCATCACCATCATGTTCTTCATCATGCTCAGTCTTATCCTTTTTAGGACATTTAGAGGCAAAGGGACCAATCTTACCATAGTTGAAGCATTTGAATGATAATTTTCCCTTATACTTAATTGAAACTCTCCCTAGTTTTTTGACAAACATGGATTCTATCTTGTCATCATCATGTTTATGTCAACATCATACTTGGCTTCTACCTCATGACTTTTTCTCATGCATATTCCTTCCTGGAAGGTCTTCCATCACTTGATTTCATTTTATAGGCAATCTAGATGCCATGAATCTCATCCATCTATAATATTTAAATATATTTGATTTCTTTCACAACATACACCTTTGAATAAAAATTATATGTCAAGGATATTAATATGTTTTTAAATATAATTGATTCATCTAAATTCTCTCTTAGACCTCTTATGACACTTACCACTTCATCTACTTTCAACACATATAATGGAATGTTTTCATCCTCATTCATTCTCAAGATTTTAAACTACCTTCGGTGACTTTTCAACTTTTCCAACTTAGATTTGGTATCTCTTTCATATATGGTCTTAAAATTTTAGAAACTCCATTTGGTTGTATCACAATTCATGACCTTAACAAATTATACTTCTCAAAGACCACACAGGATGACATTCATTGACTTGGAGTTATTCTCGCTTGCCTTCTTGCCTACTACAACACTTGCTAGAGTAGAGGGTAGAGTGAATCAATCAAAAATATATTGCCATATGTCCTAAAAAAAATCCATTAGATAGGTATTCATTTTTATGCTCCAAAATTCATAGTTAGTCTCATTTAAGAGAAGAGCCTTATTAGTTGAGAAACCTCATTATGCTTGTTGACTAGACATGCTTATATTTCAAGGATCTCCTTCAAGTTTTTAGGCCTACTTAAAATTACCAAGCTCTGATACTAATGTTTGGAAGAAAAATGAATGAGGGGAGGGGGGGTGAATTAGTCTTCAAAAAATTTAAATCAATTACATCCACTCATATATGAATTATGAAAGAAACATAATGATCTACCAATGCATTTAAAACCAATCGCATGAGCATGAAACAAGATAACACATAACATATGTGGGAGACCTTCATGGGGAATATAAAACACTAAATAAATCTTGGAAAAACTTTCCTATAATATAATATATCAAATTTAGTTGAGCACTAACCCAAAAAGGAACACCAACCCCAAATTTATAAATCACCCACTTGCTAGGAGGCTATAACCCCCTATGACTGAGCACCAACTAAGTCAAATGAAACTTATAAAAACACCAAACTACATAGCACATTCAAATCCATATTTATGAATCACCAACCTATCCAAGACTAATTATACAAAAATTAACCTTCAAGGAAGCTTCAACTCCCTCTTTGACTAAGCACCAACTTAGCTAGTCACACTTCTTTTTTTCTATTCTTCCACTCAGCTATCCATATGCTCTATCTAATATCATACATTAGGAACACATTTTAGATGTAACTATAATATCATATTAATATATAATGATTACTCCTTCAACTTTACTCCACTTTATCGCTCTCAAAAACTACCTCTAGGCTTCTTCGCTTAACTAGCCCTCATCAAGACTAAATAGGTATTATATTCTTGATATTCAATAGAATAAAACATATATGATTAATGTGAAATTATTTTATTATTTATCATTAGGTTTTAAAACATGTTACCCAACCTCCTTAGGCTCATTTATTTATCAATTCATTCACTTCCTCTCAACTTGCTCAAATAGGCTTAAAATTACCTTGTATATATAATATTCCTTGTTCATATACCACTTAGTAAAAAAAACACCCTTAACCTATTATATCAGGCATAAAATAGATCTTAGGACATCTCATAATCAATATTAAAATGATCATTGAGTCCCTTTTGGTCTATCATGACGCAGTTAGGCCTCATTTCACTTTTAGGTCTCATGGAGACCTAATTGCATTAGGTTTGTCTAGTAACACATTACCTTTTGATCCCTTAGAAAAAACTATACCTTCATACATAGCACAACCCTTTAAAAAAAAATCAAAATAAACCTTATCCAACATCCTATAATTTATATAACACCTTTTAGGTCCAACCACTTCATGAAACCCTTGAATAGTACTTAGTCCTATTAGGCATATGTACACAAAAATGCTTGTCTTTCAATAGTGAAGCTCAAACACACTTAATCCACTCAATTATGATAAAAAAATACATATACAGAGTCTAAATGACCTTGGTGTTATTACCAAATTCATTATACACTTTCACTCATAGCTTAAAGCTTTAAGAACACCACTACAACTCACTCACTCAGAACTATCAGTATACTCAAAAACATAGTCATGGTGACTTAGACCTCCAACACCTATGTACACACTTTCAATGACTCATGATGTATGTACATGATTATTGAAGATCTTAATGACATCCTCAAGTGG
>JARHVA010000079.1:2102500-2202500 GCA_037957365.1 Torreya grandis
GGAACTACCTCCATCATCTCCTAGAAGATGTATAATACATTCAAGAAGATGTGGTCAATTTTCTCTCACTTTCATCTAGGAGGGTGGGGCTCACCACCAATGTATGGTAAATTTGATGAAGCTCCCTCTCACATAATGTCTCTTACAAACATGGGTACTCATATTTAGCCTACTGATGGCTAGGTTATTGACATAACCATGGATCCCCTAGATCGACGAGTGGCCTTAGATTCTCATTCAACATAGCCTTCTTCTTGGGTGACTCTGCCTCCCAAGGATGATCCTTCTCCCCATCCCTTAGGTGCCATTGCTTGTTCTTAATACTGGTGTTTTTTGTTCAGTGTTATGTTTAGTCCTACTTTGCTTTTTATTCTTAATAGTTTTTTGAACTACGTCTTTTCTTCCAACATGGAGTATGAGCTATGAATACCAATTGGTTGACTTACTATGCAACCTTCATGTATTATTATTTTTAGTAATATAAGATATCCAAAATCATTCTAATATTAAAAATTATTACAGCTAAAAATATCACCCACTAAAATACATTTTCAAGTATGAATGTGGGTTTATGATCCTTTCAATAATTTAATAATACAATATTAGTTTATATTATTTACAAAATGTGGAATTAATGTTAGATTTTTAATATTTTCAAAGTACAAAATTATTTTGTATCTATGATGCCTTGATGGGGAGGCCTATAAACTTGTCATCAATTCTATAATCATGATTTTATATAGGGACAATCCTTACATTTTGTTTAAAAGGGTTGTAGTCAAGATCACTGGATCAATAAATGCACATAATGGAGTGATCTCACGATTCAAGTAAGTGCAAATCACAATGAAATTGCTAGTAAATGCAATCAAGCATAAAAGAATATTGAAATGGAATGAGAGCAAATAATGAAATACTCTATATTACCATAAATTATGAATACAAAGGGATGAAATTCACTACTCTCAAAAATATCACAGCTCAAAAATAAGTAGCTCAAACAACACACAATATACTACTTTGGTCTATGATGCATTAGAAATATGAAGGGAGAGAGGTGCATATATAGGTATAAGAGAGAAAGACACCACACATTCAAATAAATGTGAGACTAATCTTCCCAAGTAACCCAAATGAACTCTAGATCCATAATCAAGATAATACAATCATGTAGGTAAAACCTAGTGGTAAAAAGGCCTAAAACAACACCCCCCCCCCTAAGCGTAACTTAGGTTGGGGATACAAAAAATGGGTCTTGACAATAAGGCATGATGAGGTACCCAAGTACAAAACAATCCCTCATACATAGAGAAGAGAAAACCTAGTGGGAAAAACTCCCTTTAAAATAGAGAAATAAAGAATTGATGAGGCTAAATGACCCCCCTAAAGATGATGATGAAGTAATTAGTACTCCAAGTACAACTAGAAAGATTACAAAGGTTGATGATGAGATCCTCTAGCTAAATACTTTAGAAGCTCCATTTGCATCAAAAAATGTTTCTTTCCTTTTTCAAAGGAAGAACCCAATGTGTGTACTAAAAGTCTACCCATTCCACAATGGAAGATGAAAGAAACTGTATGAAGATCTTTGAATGTGATAAAAATTAAATCTTTGGCATAGGTCTAGCAAGAATATCCAAAGAATATGAAAGTAATACCAATAAAATAAACCAATCAGAAGAATGACATGGAACATTCACTGAAAGAATGTCCATGTGAAGAGTGGAGCATGAATCACAAATTGAAGAAATAAATTCCAGAGGAAGAGATAAGTTATCGGTGCTCATAAAAGGTGTACACATGTTATAAATAGTGGAGTCTTCTAAAATTCAGGGCTATGAAGGCTTTGGAATAGTAATAATCAACACAAGAATGGAAGTTGAAATTGCAATAGGACAAAAGAGGTATAGAAAAATAGCATCTTGTAGTGGGGGCTAAATAGAAGGAAGAGTACTATCCACCATAGATGTATCATCATACAAAATAAAAGCTACAAGTAAGAGTAAAATTGTTTCTATAGAGATGATAGGAAGTGAGGGAGGAGGTTTGATGTAGGTCACAATAGGATCTCTGAAAAGAGACTATAGTATGCTCCAAAAAATGCATGGACACTTTGTATGTTTCACATGGCAATGAAGATCCATGGAAACATGAAGTAACAAAGTAGCAAAAACCTTGTCACAAGTATTTTCCCACTTATTAAACCAAATAAGAATAGTGGGTGAAAGAATCTATCCATATAGGTATGGAATATGATTCTTATGAGTGAATAAGTGTTCCATATAAGCATGACATGAAGCATAATTATCCTTCCCAAGAAAGATCATTGGAGAAAAAATAACTGTCCTCATCTGGATTAATAGTGCATGATCTTGAGATGGACTTCAAACAACATAAAAAATGAGTCCAATCAAATGAGAGCAATCTACGCACAAGTGACAATGCATGATTAAATGAATGTCAGGCTCTATTGATAATTCATCAAGACATACAAGAAAAATGTGTGCAAGTAATCACTAAATGGGCACATGTAATAGTCTTGAAAAGTTGAATGCATACACAATAGAGAATACAGGGCCCATAACAACTTCCTTGAGACAATCAGGTATCCTCCCCCCACCCCCCCCCCCCCAAAAAAAATTTGGAACTTTATAAAGTAGTGATTTTTCAAGATAAATAGGCCCATTGCATGAAAATATGGTACTCAATTTTGAGTTACTATTTACGAGATAATAATAAAAAAATCCATTAAATATGCCTATTGACTAAGAACTTATACTTCAAACTTTAAAAGATTACCCTTGGATGAGGTAAAATATACCTTCCACCACTCGTTGTAACCAGCACTGAATGTGGAATGCAATGGTTTTATTTTTGAGGGAGAATTGGCCTCCTACCAACCCGGGCCTCACCCTTCATCTTCGTCGAGGAAAAATACAAGGTAAATTACCAATGCAATAATCCTTTATAATGTATTATTTTTAAATAAAAACCAATAAAAATTTATCATGCCCCACCCAAAATAAATTGCTTCCCACTCATATAAAAAAGACTATTGATAGTTAATGTGTTCAGCTAACTAGATAGCTGGGATTTGAACCAATGATCTCCCAAACAATAATACCAAGTCTTAACCAACCAAACTATGCACTCACATGTGCATTATGATGAAGGAAAATATAATTACCCTTGATTTTAATTGATATATTTTCAAAAATAATTATAAATGCAAGATTTAATAAATGTTTAGGGTAGAAATATATTTATTTTACCTTAGCATTGGAAGTGAGAAGATGTATGGTGCCACCAATAAGAATAAATTTTCTAAAATTAGGAAGTAAAATAGATGTACACTTCTAATTAGAGGAGCACAAAGAGGTTTGTAAGAGCTCACTGGAATGACATGCATCACTTTAGTAGCCTAGCAAGCTCTAAGAATGAGTTATATGTAGGGTTTTAGAGAATGTGACACCAATAGAATGGTAGAAAAGCCTTGATAGGTACTAGGAGGTGTCAATCTAGGCAATTAAACCTTATGTAGTAGCTTGATGTCATTTCAAATATCATTGATTTTAAAATTAAAATGTTGAATGCCTTATAGTTAGGATCATAAGAGATATTCCTCTTCTTTTGGAACATGTTAGATTAAAGTATTTGTATATATCTTCACCCATAAAATGAAAATCTATATGAATTACTCAAGAAATAACAAAGGTGAAAAACGTCTTTGATAAACATCTCAAACTTGTTAAGATCTCATCCCCAATAATTCTCAAATAGAGCAGATAAAGCACTTTCCATTCTAGAATAACACATATATACTATCTCCATTAATTTTAATCCAACTTGATGATTATTGAGACATTGAATCCCAACTTTGATGGATCTAAATACCAAGTGGCAAAATTAAGGTAGGCCTCACATGGCATGTAACGAGATTTATATTTAATGGATCTACTTATATCCTTAGTATAAAATCCAAGTTTAAGGATGGTGATGTGGTCAATGGATGTAATTATGTGAAGTGAACACCAAGTAGCCAAGTGAAATCACTATCTACCCATATAAGATTTATCAATGCAGTCCTAGATCTTGGGTCACTTGAGTACCATTATGGCCATTATTGACCCACCCATGTAACCTACACCAATAGTGAAGGAGGGATCGAATGGGTAACCTTTTGAAGATTGAAAATGATTAGATCTTGGCTTAATTGGAGGACTTCAACATGTTAAGAATTAGTGAATTATGAGTCACTAAGATATCTATATTGGACCTTCTTATAGATCTACAACAAACTAATATTCCAATAAACAAGAAAATACATACGAATGTCAATAACAATGTCATAAGAGAATTAACTATATATGAACATGTTGATAAATAGATTTATCTCTATATGATAATACAATATCAAATATTAGGATTTCATAAAAAAATAATAAATAACCAACCAACCAAACAATCATGAACACTTATTGGTGCTCTAATACCATAAAAGAGTTGTAGCCAGGATCACTAGATCAATGAATGCACGAACACATATTGGTGCTCTAATACCATAAAAGAGTTGTAGCCAGGATCACTAGATCAATGAATACACACGATGTAGTGATTTCACGAGTCGAGTAAGTGCACATCACAATGAAGTTAATAGTAAATGAAATCATGCATAGAAGAATATTGAAAAGGAATGAGAGAAAATAATGAAATATTATATATCACCCTGAATTATGAATATAAATGGATAAAGTTCATATCTCTCAAATTTTCAGCTCTCAAAATCTATCATAGCTCACAACTAAGTAGGTTAAACAATCCACAATATACTACCTTAGACTATAATGTATTAGAAATATGAAGGGAGAGAGATGCATATATACATTAGAGATATAAATATACCACATATTCCAATGAATGGGAGACTAATCTGCCTAAGTAACCCAAATGACCTATAGATTCCTAAGCAAGGTAATATAAATATGTAGGCAAAAACTAGTGGGAAAAAGGCCTACATAAAGAATTTGTGTTGTTGGGAAAATGCCTTAATGAAATGTGGTCATATGGAGTGTAATGCTGGAATAAATACATTTAGTTATTTGTTATCAACAGGTAATGATCTTATCATTATTCCATGCAATATTTGTGACTTTTGTGGATGTTGTTTTCAATTAAGCAACATACATGAATATTTTAGTTTTTAAAACAATTCATGTTCCTTCTCTATGCTATCATATTTTGTCACTAAGTTGTCTATAGAGATCATATACCTTTTCTAATATTTAAAGGTTGATACATAAGGGCATATATCCATAAAGTGATAATAATAAACGTATTTCTTTCAAAAAAACATTAGTTACAAAAATATCTATTATATATTTATATGTTAAATTTTAGTAGCATACACAAGACACATGAACTATTTGAGAATAAGACCCCCATTTTGTTTTCCACATGTATTGCGATGATGAACATGGGTAATTTATTCATGTTTTTTTAATAGGAAAATATGTTAGTATTATGAAAGGACATGTTAGTGACATTAATAGATGTTTATTTTATAGGTCTAATAATATACTAAACCTTGATATATTAATTAAGTTTTTTTTTAAATAAAATATTTGATAATAAATTCATAGAAAATAAAATTTGAATTTGACAAAAATTAATGCCTAAAATTTTTATTTATCATTTATAGTAAAAATGATAGTTTACAAACTGAAATATAGATACAATCACCATATAATCTTCATTTATAGTGAAAATAAAACTCAAATATTTATTTGACCTTCCTAACATAATGATTAAGTCATTACTCTAAAACTATCACATCTATGGGTGTTATAACAATCTAAAATGGATGGTGATATAAAAAATTCCTAGGGACTGGATTCCTTGGCCTAACTTGAAAGCTAAATTTTAATTAAATAATATAGACCTATGAACTATGCTCCAAATTTAAGAGATAATCCATGATGATATGCTTCATAATCTTGGTTTGTATCTTCCTTGAGCTTTGTTGAATAAGTAGTGTTGGAATTATGATACCCATTTCAAGAATTATTCTCTAGGCCTTTTGTATCAAGTCATGATTCCATTATTTCCTTTTCTCTATAGGCTTAATACGTGTTTGGTACTTAAATTCTCTCCTAAAGGTTGGCTTGGCATAATTTATATAATTTGGCACACTAGGATCAAATCTAAGCTTGCCCACTTTACTTGGTGCCTTGTCTACCAAAGCCTCCCACTTGAGGAGTGACTCTCTCAATGAGCATTGATCCACCAAAGTGTCCTACATGCCACCAACCTAGGTAATTTGAATACTTATTCTAGTTATGCACACATGCCAAGTTTGGTTATAAATGTATCCATTGCCTATAACAACCTTATCACCCTGATCGCTTTTCTTGGCAACTTGCTTCTCTAGGGGAATAAACCAACTGACCAACATCTATTGATTTAATATGGAATTTTTTAGAGGCATCATTATTTTTCAATTATGGAAGGCCAGAAACAATACTATTTTTAACAATGATGCTTAATATTATGATTTTACACTTAACAATAATGTCTCATTTATATCTTCATCATATATGCATATTTAATCCCAAACAGATAAGTTTGCCATAAAAGTCCACCACCTCTAGCAGATTATGGACCACTAGATGAGTGCCCCTATATTATCAGTCATATGCCACTAAATTTGATTCCTTAGAAACCACCTCCATCATCTCCTAGAAGATGCATAAGACATTCATGAAGATGTGGTCACTTTTCCCTCACTTCCATCTAGGAGTGTGGGGCTCACCAACAATTTATGTCAAATTTGATGAAGCTCCCTCTCATAAAATCTCTCCTACAAACATTGGTACTCATATTTATCCTATTGATGGTTGGGCTATTTATATGAACATGGATCCCCTAGATTTATGTGTGGCCCCAGATTCTCCTTCGGTATAGCCTTCTTCTTGGGTGACTATACCTCCCAAGTATTATCCTTCTCCCCATTCCTTAGGTGCCATTTCTTGTGCTTAATATTGGTTTTTATTGTTGAGTGTTGTGTTACATCCTACTTTTTTTTGTTCCTAATTATTTTTTGAACTAGGTATTTTGCTCCAGCATGGATTATGAGCCATGAATACCAATCATTTGCCTTACTATGTAATCTTCATGTATTATTATTTCTAGTAATATATGATATCCTAAAGCATTCTAATATTAAAAATTCTTATAGCTAAAAAATATCGCCCATTAAAATACATTAACAAGTATGAAATTGGTCTTTACGATCCTTTTAAGAAATTAATAATACACTATTAGTATATATTATTTATAACATATGGAATTAATGTTAGATTTTTAATATTTTCAAAGCACACAATTATTTTCTATTTATGATGCATTGATTGGGATGCCTATACACTTGTCATTAATTCCATAATCATGCTTTTATATAGGGAAAATACTTATGTTTTGTGAGTGTACCAAATATATGTAAACCTAGTTAATCTTCAAGACCATGCTACAAGAAATATTATGTTCTACTTTCCCTTTGTCTTAACTACTAATCTTATAAAAAGGGTTAGATTATATACACTCCTATTTATGTTAATTTATTTGGTTCTTTATATGATAAAGGATGGCTCTTGACTTTTATCCGTATGTAATATTTTATCTATATTCCATTAGATCCTTGTGTATTATGTGTTGATAAAATATCCAATTCTAGTGGAGTATATATTATAAATAATTTATGCCTATTGATGGAGTTATACAGTTAACTATGAAACAATATGAATCTACATGATATTTAAAATCCTTTTTTACACTAAAAACCACTTAATTCAGACTTGAGATGCCTTCTTAAGAATTATGCTAAGACTTACCAAACCATAGCATGATTACCATTTAAGTAGATAAAGAGGATTACATTCATTTCAAACTTCTTGAGGCAACTCAAACATAGAGACCAACATATAATGATGACTTGTTTTGGTATTAGAAATGGAATTTTTAGGTTTTTTCAAAGGTATACGATGGTGTTTTCACATATGAAAACTATTGAGTCAAATTATTTACACTTAGGTCAATGGTATCAATGTTGAAACACCTCTTAAAAATATACAATAGAAACAACATCTCCTCTAGATTACAACAATCAAAAATTGATTTTAGGTATTTTTCAAATGGATAGGATAAATTTCACAACCCAAATCCTTCATCCACACTTATAGACACCCAAAAAAAATGTATATCCACCATTAGAAACAAAAAGCCTATAACTAATCTGGTTTTGTATCTCTATAGAAGTATCCCAACCACTCTAACCTTCACATGGAAGAAAAAATCATAAGGCATAATTATTATTTATGATAATTAATTAGTTATTTTATGAAATTTTAATTTAAAGAGGTTGGTATCACCCCTCCTCCCCACCCATATAAATGAACTCATTTTATAGCTTGAAATACACTCCAAACTTCCCACTTATGTTTTTTCATGTTTTATGATTGCTATAAAAATGGTCCAAACTGACACACAACACAAATACCATGAATTTTGAGGATAATTACATGACCTCTAGTAAAATCCACTTTGAAATAGCCTTCAAATTATCCTAAGGTGGTTTCAATTACCCCAACCTTGACTTGGTTAAAATAACTCATGAATAAAGATAAGGAAATGAGGTTGGGTAGCCTATATCACTATGACCAACCATCTTACAATGGTTTTTAAAGGTACCATGACCTTGAAAATTTTATAAAATGCTCGGTAGAGATTATTCTCAATACCAACACCTACTTTGAACTCTAGGAAAAATGGTGTGAGAAGACATAAAAAACTAAACTCCACTACTAAGCATGATGAGTTTATTGAATTTTTTGAGACAAAGCCATAAGAGATTCACCATCATTAAATGAAACAAAAATATTTTTATCCGATGTTAGATATCCATGTCCTACTAAGGATGTTCCTACATCAAAAACATTGGATAAGTGAAATACATTTGAGCTCATGCTCATTTGGTTTTTTGATCATTTTAATTAATTCTCCTTCACTTTCAATTCCCTTATTTTGAACAAATTTATCCATCACTAATGTGTACCATAATTTAAAATTAAATTAAAAGGATTTTTGATACGTTTGTTGCCTCCTATACAAATGGCCCATCAAATAACCTCTAAAACAATTTTAATCTCCTTTTGAATTCACACATCACTTTTGTTGTTTCCTTTTATATGTCTCGGGTGTCCAAAATTTTATCATACATTGAAAATTTAAATTGATTGGTCATTAAATTTAATATTATCTCTATGACAAACTTTTTATCTTACTCATTGATCTTATTACAATGTCAAATAAATCCACTACTTTTGTTGTATAACATCTCCCTTTCCTAATTCAGTCTTCAAATTATATTCAAAAAGTTCACTGAACACCTAATAGAAGAGAAATAAAATTAAAAAGTTATGTTAGAGAAGAAATACTAATAAAATTAAAATCTACATGTCCTCAACAACTTGCCTTTACAGTAAATAATAATGTGAGGTCTATACTTATACAACTTCTCCAACAAAAAAAATAAAAACATGTAAACTTTCTCTAGTTGTGTGGTAAAAAGTACCTTATTATTGTAGTTGAATAAAAATATTACAACATTTAATGTCTAAGTGGTGTTATTATAAACACTTAGTGCAATCTAGGTAATTATATACTAATGATTTATTATTTATTAACACAAGTTAAAAACCTTGTGCAAATAAATTATAAAACATAAATTATTTATTACTTATCAGTTACTTAAAATTTTATCAAGATGGATAGACCCATTCATTAAAACGGTCATCTCACTTCACTTTTACTTATAAATATGGTTTTACCCTACTTTTTATACATTAGACACATTCAAACATATTTAGGTGATTAAAGATTTTTGCGAAGGCATGCTTGAGAGGTGATAATTAAGAAGTGTGTATTGAGTAAAAATTTCTTAGATTAATGAATATCACTTTGTGTGTTGTTTAGCTTTTGATGTTTTCCCATTTTATTTCATTTGTCATGTGTTGATTATTATAATGCTTTTATAATTATTACATATCTTAGATTTCCTATGTATGTATATTCTATGTATTTTTTCTTGGTTTCAGAGATTTAAATGGGTGTATTTGATTGGAAAGCCTATTTTCAATTTCCATATATTAAAATTAAAGGATATTCAAATTATTTTTCAACACTAGTATGGTTATGTTATGGCCATAGGAGGGAGAATATTTTTTAGATCTTTTAGGATGTTTGTCTTTCAAAGTTGAAGCAGTCTCAATCTCAACTAAAGCATTTTGGACTTCTATTGAGCAACCAATAACCATTTCTCAATAAAAAAATTCAATTGGGTTGCCATAGTTGGCTATTATACATTATTACATGCCTATAAAAATTTAAAATAAATCTCTACAAATATTTAAATACTAGATTATATTGTTTGAAATTTTTTTATTAATCAAATTTCCTAAAAAAAACACTAGCAGACACTCTAAACAATTAGAAGCTTCATTTGATTTTTTCAAAACTTATTAATTGTTTGTTTAGTCAAAAAAAATGTTTTGAACTTTGTCCTAGCATTAATAGGCTAAATAAAGTGGTTTCATGAATTTAAAAGTTGATTAGCTATCTGTATAAGAATCCATTCAAACTTAAAACATCACTGGGGCACCATACTAGTGCAGGACAAGCTACATATATTTATTTTGTTTTATATAGTTTTTAACTGTATTCAAAAAATAATTTATCTATTAAATCTATATTTTTAATAAGTGGCCTTCATTTGAGATTACACACTGGTTCACTAAAAATATTAAAAACAATTGAGTTTTTTTAATTTTTTTACATGCACATTTAATTTCATTAAAAAAAATACAAAAACAAATCAATCTATAAAATATTTAATTATAATTTTGTGCATATAAACTTTTAAGTAATCTACTACGAGAGTTAGTTGTATTATTTTTGGTAAAATCCTATGAAGAAGAGGTTTAGTGTTCAAAACCCACTATATCTTCCTTTTTTTGGGTTAAGTCAAAAACAATTAATCAAATTAATAATTTTTAATTATGTTCTTTGTTTTGCATGCCAAATTTATCATGCACAAAAATCCTAGACCTGTCAACCTTGTTCAACATTTGACCTAATGAATGTTTTGTCGAGTATAGTCATCTGATTAGTCAATTAATAAATTTGGGAACATTATAGACACAGTCTTATGTCCATTATTTATTTTAAAGTCTCCTATTATATATTTTTTACATTTTATATCATAATATTTAGATAATTATTTTGTGTGTGACACTTAAGACACATAAATTAGTATTTTTTTGTATCACATTGTTTAGCATATATTTGAGTAACTATTTATTTTTAACACTTATAATTTTATTTATTATCAAATAAATTTAACATTTACATTTAAAAAGGATCAATTTTAAACATTATCTAGTGTTGTTCAGTAATTCTTAAATAGAAGTTGTGGCTTTATCTAACTTTGTATTAAATAAATCTAAAACATTTAATGGATAAAACTATGATATATTAAAAATCTACATTAAGGTGATATTTATGGACCAAAATATATTTAACATTGCCATTAGAATATAAAAATACTCATCTAGATAACATGTTATACTTGAATGTTTAATTGTGTTTCTATAAAAATTACAATAAGGCATATTGATTATCTTGTGGAGTGTTAAGGATGAATTCCTAATCCATATTGGTAATTAGGAGTCTCCTAAAGATGCTTAGAAACTCCTTGAGTCTATGCATGAGGTCACTCTTCTCTCTAATATTATTAAGCTGATCCTTGAATTATTTATGACACTGATGAAAACTAATGAAAAATTGTTAATTTTCTTGCTAAAATAATAATATTAAACCTTAGCTAAATGGATGAAACTGTAATTTAATTCAAGATAAATTTTTATATTTCATTATTCAGAGTAATATTATTGAAAATTTTCACAATTTCATTTCATTTCTGAATTCAAAATACCAAACAGATTAAGATAACCTAGACCTCACTATTCTATCTACTCTTATGATTCAAGAAGAGCAAGTGATGTCTAATTTTGATTCTAGAGATAATTATACTTAGGTACTTTGTGTTATCAAACTTATTTATGAGAATAATAGAAACCAAAAATCGAACCCTAATTCTACTAATAGTAAAAATAAGAAACAAGAAATATGACAATAAGAATCATAAACCTAATATTAATGGGATGTGTAATCTGTGTGGTAAAATTGGTCATAGAATAGATTTTTTTTATAAAAACAAAGATAGAGTTAACAATAAATATTTTAAAATAATAAAAGGATGAAATCTAATCAATTCCATCAGAATAATCAAAACCCTAATCACACTAATAATAATAATGTTATTATTTTATATTCTCCCTTATTTGTTTCTAAAGAGAATGAAGGAATTTTAGATAAGGTACATCACACCATATGACTTACTTATCCAAAATTTTATATAATACTTGTTATTTTTAGTTTAATGACAATAAGGAATAATATGCATTCACACAAAAATTAAACCAGTGACATTCATCAAGATGCATAAGACATTCATGAAGATATGGTCACTTTTCCCTTACTTTCATCTAGGAGGGTGGGGCTCATCACCAATGTATGGAAACCTTGATGAAGCCCCCTCTCATAAAATATATCTTATTAACATTGGTACTCATATTTATCCTACTGATGGTTGTGTTATCTATATAACCATAGATCCCCTAGATGGATGGGTGGCCCCAGATTCTCCTTCGACGTAGACTTCTTGTTAGGTTACTCTACCTCCCAAGGATGATCCTTATCTCCCTCAATCAATTTCCATTGTTTGTGCTTAATATTGGTGTTTATTCTTGATTTTTGTGTTTAGTCCTACTTTATTTTTTATTCCTAATTTTTTTTTAACATGGTCTTTTCCTATGGCATAAAATATGGGCCATGAATACCAACCGGTTGACTTAATATGTAACCCTCATGTATTATTATTTTGTAGTAATATATGATAATATGAAGTATTCTAATAGTAAAAAATATTATACATAAAAATTTCACCCATTAGAATACATTAACAAGTATGAAAGTGGGTTTATGATCCTTTCAAGAAATTAATAATATAATATTAGTTTATATTATTTACAAAATGTGGAATTAATGTTAGATTTTCAATATTTTTAAAGTACACAATTATTCTCTTTTTATGATTTCTTCATGGGGAGGCCTATACACTTGTCATTAATTCCATAATCATGATTTTATAAAGGGACAATCCTTACGTTTTGTCTAAAAGAGTTGTAGCCAAGATCATCGGATCAATGAATGTACATGATAAAGTGATCTCATAAGTCAAGGAAGTGAAAATCACAATGAAGCTACTAGTAAATGAAATCATGCATACAAGAATGTTTCAAAGGAATGAGAGAATATAATTAAATACTCTATATCACCCTAAATCATGATATAAAGGGACAAATTTCATAGCTCTCATAGCTTTTAAAACTATCACAACTCATAACTAAGTAGCTCAAACAATCCAAAATATACTACCTTATATTGAAATGCATTAAAAATATGAAGGGAAAGAGGTGAAGATATAGGTTGGAGAGAGAAATATACCATACAATTAAGTGAATGTGGGACTAATCTTCCCAAGTAACCCAAATGACCTCTAGAGCCCTAACCAAGCTAATACAACCATGTAGGCAAAAATCGGTGGGAAAAAGGCCTACACCAACACCCCCCATAAGCATAAATTAGGTGGTAAATGACACAAAAAATAGGTTTTGAAAACAAGCCCTGATGAGGTACCCAAGTAAAAATCAATCCCTCATACATAGAGAAGAAAAAATCTAGTGGGAAAAACTCCCTCCAAAAGAGAGAAATGAAGAAGTGAAGAGGATAAAATCCCCCCTAAATTTGATGTTGAAGCAATCAGTACTCCAAGTACAACTCATAAGGTTATGAATTTTGATGAAGAAATCCTATACCTGAAGACTGTAGAAGATCCATCCACATCGAATAATGTTTCTTCCCTTTTGCAAAGGAAGAAACTGATGTCTATACTAAAATTCTACCCATTCCATAATGGAATATTAAGGAAGATATATAAATATATTTAAATGTGGTACAAATCATATCTATGGTATAAGTCTGGCAATAATGTGCCTAGAATCTTAAATTAATACCATGGAAGTGAACTAGTCAAAAGATTGACATGGAACATTCACTGAAAGAATGTCCATGTGAAGAGTGTAGCATGGCTCACCAACTGAAGAAAGAAAGTCCACAAGAAGATATAATTCATTGATGCTCACAATAGGTGTACTCATACCATAAAAAATGGAGTCATTAAAAATGTAAGGTTGTGAAGGCTCTAAAAGAGCAATAATTAGCATAAGAATGGAATAGAATCTACAATAGGATAAATGAGGTCTAATAAAATCTCATCTTGTATTGGGGGATCGATATAAGGAAGATAATTTCCCACCATGGATGTATCATCAAAGGAAATAAAATTAGGAAGTAAGAGAATCATTGTCTCTAAAGATATGATAGGAAGTGGAGAAGGAGGTGCTATGTAGGTCATAGTAGGATCTCTAAAAAGAGACTGTAGTATACTCCAAATAGTGCATGGACACTCTATATGTTCCACATGGCAATGAAGATCCATGGAAACATGAAGTAACAAAATGTAAAAAAAAATTCACAAGTATTATCTCATTTACTAAAGCAAATAATATTAGTGGGTGTAAGAATCTGTCCATATAGGAATGGAATACGATTCTTGTGAGTGAATAAATGTTCCATATAAGTATGATGTGAAGCATAATTATCCTTCCCAAGAAGGATAAATAGAGAAAAAATAAATCTCTTCATCTGGAGTAATAGTGCACACTCTTGAGATGGACATCGAACAACACTAAAAATGAGTCCAATCAAATGAGATCAATCTATGCACAAGTGGCAATGCACACTCAAATGGACATCAGACTCTACTGAAAATATGTCAATAAATAAAAGATAAATATGTCAAATTAATCACTAAATGGGCACATGTAATAGTTATTAAAAATTTAATGTGTGTACAATAGATAATGTAAGGCCCACAACAACTTCCCCAAGATAATCAGGGGGTCTCTTCTCCCTCCCCCCTGCCCCAAATTTTGGTACTTTATAAATTAGTGAATTTTATAAGCAAAATTATCCTAATGTGTGAAAAATAATAAAATAAACACTTTTACAAAAGATGGTACTCAATTTTGAGTTACCATTTGTAAGATATTAATAAAATAATTTCTTATAAATTGGCCTATTAACTACAAACTTGTACGTCAAACTTTAAAAAAGTATCCTTGGATGAGTTAAATTATACCTTCCAACTATTTGATGTAATTAGTACTCAATAAGGAATGGAATGGTACTATTTTTGATGGTTAATTTTCCTCCTACCAACCTGAGCCTCACCCTTCATCTTCATCTAGAAAAAATACAAGGTAAATTACCAATGCAATAATCCTTTACAATGTATTATTTTTAAATTAAAAACAATAAAAATTATCACTCCCCACCCACAATAAAGAGATTCCCACTCATCAAAAAACAACTTTTAATAGAAAATGTGTTTAACCAACTAGATAGTTGGGATTTGAACCAATGATCTCCCCAACAATAATAGCAAGTCTTAACCAACTAGAATATGCATACAAATGTGCATTATGATGAAGGAAAATATATTTACCCTTGATTTTAATTGGCCTATTTTTAAAATTAATTAAATATGCAAGATTTAATAAATGTTTAGGGCATAAATATATATTTTTTGACTTAGCATTAGAAGTGAGAAGATGTACAGTGCTAATAGTAAGGAGAAATTTGCTAAAATCAGGAAGCAAAATAGATGTATGCTACCAAGGAGAGGATCATACATAGGTTTGTAAGAGCTCACTAGAATGACATGTATTCCTATGGTATCTTGCTAGTATCCAAGAATGACCTATATGCAAGGTTTCAGAGTACATGACACCACTAGAGTAGTAGAATTGCCTTGGTAAGTACTAGGAGGGCTTAATCTAGGCATTAAAACCTTTTGTAGCACCCTGAAGTTGTGTAAATGATAATTTATTCTTAAATAAAAAGGTTGAATTCCTTACAATTAGGATCACAAGAGAGAGATTCCTCTTCTTTTGAAACATGTTAGATTTAAGTATTAGTTTAGATCTTTTCCCATCAAATGAAAATATGTACGAACTACTCATGCAATAGTAGAGGCAAAAACACTCACCGACTAAGATCTCAAAATCATTGAGATATCACTACCAACAATCTTTAAATAGATCAAATAAATCTCTTTCCACTATAGAATAACACAAGTATATTGTCTCCATCAATTTTGATCCACCTTGATGACTATTGAGACATTGAATCCCAAATTTGATGGATCTGAATACCAATTCATGAGATGAAGGTAGTCCTCACATGATATTTGATGCATCTACTTAGATCCTTAGTAGAAAATCCAAGTTTAAGGATGGTGATGTAGTCAATGGCTATAATTATGTGAATCAAACTCCAAGAAGTTGATTTAAATCACCGTTTACCCATATAAGAGTTGTTAATGCAGTCTTAGATCTTGGGGCGCTTGAGCACTATCATGGCCATTATCGACCCTCACATGTAACCTACACCAATAGTGATGGAGGGATTGAACATGTGACATTTTGAGGACCAAAAAAGATTAGATATTAGCTAAACTATAGGACTTCGACATGCAAAGAATTGGTGGATTTTCAAGTTGTTTGAAATTTGATCTGAGGCACCAAGAGATCTATGTTGGACCTTATTATGGTTCTTTAAAAAAACATATATGCTAATAAATAATAAATTACATGTGAATTCCAATAACAATGTCATAGGAAAATTAACTACAGATAGATGTGTCAATTTATAAATTTCTCTCTACAATTCCTATGATAATACAATATCAAATCTTATGATTTCATAAAAAGAATAACAAATAACCAACCAACCAGACAATTTTCAACATAGACCAGTGTTTTGATACAATAAAAGAGTTATATCTAGGATCACTATATCAATGAATTCACATGATGGAGTGATGTCATGAGTTGATCAAGTGCACATCACATTGAAGCTACTACTAAATGAAATCATGCATAAAATAATATTGCAAAGGATTGAGAGCAAATAATGAAATATTCTATATCACCTTGAGTTATGAATAGGATGAAATTCACAACTCTCCAGCCAATATCTCTCATAAATCTCAAAACTATCATAGCTTATAACTAAGTAGCTCAAATAATCCACAATATACTACTTTAGACTACAATACATTTCAAATATGAAGGAAAAAAGGTGCATATATAGGTTAGAGAGATAAAGATACCACACATTCTAATGATTGTGGGACCAATCTACCCAAGTAACCCAAATGACCTCTAGAGCCCTTAGTAATCCAATACAACCATGTAGCCAAAATGTAGTGGAAAAAGGCCTATATAAGGTATGTGTGTTTCTAGGAAAATTGACTCAATGAAATGTGGTCATATGGAGTGTAATGATGGAATCAATGCATTTAGTTATTTGTTATCAAGAGGTAATAATCTTATCATTATTCCATGGTATATTTGTGACTTTTGTGGATGTTGTTTTCAATTACGCAACATACATGAATATTGTAATTTTCCAAACAAATCATGTTCCTTCTCTATGCCATCATATTTTTTAACTAAGTTGTCTATAAAGGGCATATACCTTATATAATATTTAAAGGTTGATACATAAGGGCATATATCCATAAATGATAGCAATAAATGTATTTATTTGGAAAAAACATTAGTTAAAAAAATGTCTATTATATATTTATACGTTAAATTTTGGTAGGATACATAAGGCACATGAACTATTTGACAACACGACCCCCATTTTGTTTTCCAGATGTATTGTAATGATGAACTTCAAAAATTTATTCATGTTTTTTTAATAGGAAAATATATTAGTATTATGGAATGATATGTTAGTGACATTAATAGATGTTTATTTTATAGGTCTAATAAGATACTAGACCTCAATATATTTTTTATTTTAATTAATAAATTATTTTTAAAAATAATAATTTTAATAAGAAATTTATAGAAAATAAATTTTGAATTTGACAAAAAATAGTGCCCAAAATTTTCATTTATCATTTATAGTAAAAATGATAGTTTACAAATTTAAATATAGATATAATCACCATATAAGCTTCATTTCTAGTGAAAATAAAACTCAGATATTTATTAAACCTTCCTAACATAATGATGAAGTCATTCCTCACAAAATGTCACATATATGAGTGTTATAACAATCCAAAGTGGATGGCAATATAAATAATTCCTAGGAATTGAATTCCTTGGCTTGACTTGAAAGCTAAATTTATTTTGAATAATGTATAATTATGAACTACACTCCGAATTCAAGAGATGTTCCTTGATGTTATGCTTCATAACCTTGGTTTGAAGCCTCCTTGAGCTTTTTTGAATGACTAGTGTTGGAATTGTGACACCCATTTCAATAATTTTTCTATAGGCCTTCTATATCAAGTCATGATCCCCTTCTTTCCTTCTCTCTTCAATATTAATAAGCGTTTGGGACTTAAATCCTTTCCCAAAGGTTGCCTTGGCATAATTGATAGAATTTGGCACACTAAGATCAAACATAAGATTTCCTACTTTATTTGGTGCCTTGTCTACCAAAGCCTCCCACTCAAGTAACGACTCTCTCAAATTAGCATTGTTCAATTTAAATATCTTGCATGCTACCAACCTAGGTTTTTTAACACTTCTTCTAGTTCTACCCACATGCCCAATCTACTTAGAAATGTATCCATTGCCTATACTAGCCTTATCACCTAGATCCCTTTTCTTGATAGATTGCTCTTCTAGGGGAATAAACTAATTGGCCAACTTCTATTGATTTTCTATGTAATTTTTTCAAAGGCATCATTATTTTCTGATTATGGAAGGCTAGGAATAATATTATTTTTAATGATGACACTTAATATTATGATTTTACACTTAATAATAATGTCTCATTTATATCTTCATCTTATATGCATATTCAATCCCAAATAGATAAGGTTACCATAGAAGTCCACCACCTTAAGGAGATTATGGACCACTAGAGGAGTGCCCCCTATACTATCGATCATGTGCCACTAGATGGGATGCCTTAAGAACCACCTCCATCATCTCCTATAATATGTATAAGACATTCATGAATATGTGGTCACTTTTCCCTCACTTTCATCTAGTAGTGTGGGGCTTGCTACCAATGTATGTCAAAATTGATGAAGTTCCCTCTCATAGAATCTATCCTATGAACACTGGTACTCATATTTATCCTACTAATGGTTGGGTTATTTATATGACTATGGATCCCCTAGATGGATAGGTGGCCCAAGATTCTCCTTGATATAGCCTTATTCTTAGGTAACTCTGGATCCCAAGGATGATCCTTCTCCCCCTCCTTTAGGTGTCATTGATTGTGCTTAATATTAGTTTTTATTTTTTAGTGTCTTGTTTATTCCTACTTTGTTTTTTTTCCTGATTTATTTTTGAACTAAGTCTTTTCCTCCACCATGGAGTATGAGCTCTGAATACCAATCAGTTGCCTTACTATGTAACCTAATTGTATTATTATTTTTAGTACTATACAATACTCTGAAGCATTCTAATAGTAAAAATTATTATAGATAAAAATATCACCTGTTAAAATACATTAATAAGTATGAAAGTGAGTTTATGATCCTTTCAATAAATTAATAATACAATATTAGTTTTTATTATTTATAAAATGTGGAATTTATGTTAGATTTTCAATATTTTCAAAGTACACAATTATTTTATATTTATGATGCCTTGATGGGGAGGCCAATACACTTGTCGTTAATTCCATAATCATGATTTTATACAGGGACAATCTTTAGGTTTTTTGAGTGTACTGAGTATATGTAAACCTCATTAATCTTCAAGAACATGCTACAAGAAATATTATGTTCTACTTTGCCTTTGTCTTAGCTACTAATATTATAAAAAGGGTTTGATTATATACAATCCTATTTATGTTAATTTATTGGGTTCCTTATATGATAAAGCATGGATTTTGATTTTTAGCTGTATGTAATATTGTATATATATTCCATTCGATCCTTGTGTATTATGTGTTGATAAAATATGCAATTCTAGTGGAGTATAGATTGTAAATAGCGTATGCCTATTGATGGATGCGTATAGTTAAATATGAAATAATAATAGTCTACACCATAATTAAAAACGTTTTTACACTAAAAACCGCTTAATTCAAACTTGAGACCCCTTCTTAAGAATTATTCTAGGACTCACCAAACAATAACATGCTTACCATTTAAGGAGATAAAGAGGATTACATTCATTTTAAACTTCTTGAGGCAACTCAAAATTATAGACTAACATATAATGATGATTTGTTTTGGCATTAGAAATGCAACTTTTATGTCTTTTCAAAGGTATATGATGGTATTTTCACTTAAAAACTATTGAATCAAATTATTTACACTTACGTCAATGGTATCAATGTTGAAACACCTCTAAAAAATATACAATAGGACCAACATCTCCTTAGGATTACAATAATAAAAAATTGATTTTAGGGATTGTGGCAAATGGATAGGGTAAATTTCACAACCCAACTCTTTTATCCATAGTTTTAGACACCCCAAAAAACTATATATCCACCATCATAAATAAAAAATTATAACAAGTTTGCTTTCGTATCTCTATAAAAGTATCCCAACCACTCTAACTTTCACATGCAAAAAACAAAACATAAGGTATAATTAGTTTTTATAATAATAAATTATTTATTTTATGAATTTTGAATTTAAAGAGGTTAGTATCACCCCTTCTACCCACTTGTATGAATGAACTCATTTTATAGCTTGAAATACCCTCCACACTTCCCACTTATATTTTTTCATGTTTTATGATTGGCATAAAAATGGGTCCAAAGTGACACAACATAGATACCCTAAACATTGAGGATGCTTACATGACCTCTAGTAAAATCCACTTCCAAATATTCTTCAAATTTTCCTAAGGTGTTTTCAATTTCCCCAACCTTGACTTGGTTAAAATAACTAATGAATAAGGACAAGGAAATGAGGTTGGGTAGCCTATATCACTATGTTCAACCATCTTATAATGATTTTTTAAAGATACCATGACCTTGAAAAATTGGTCGAATGCTCGATAGATATTATTCTCAATGCCAACACCTACTTTTAACTCTAGGAAAAGTGGTGTGAGAAGACAAAAAACAAACTCCACTCCTAAGCATGAGGACTTTATTCAAATTTTTAAGACAAAGCCACAAGAAATTCACCATCATTGAATAAAAAAAACATATTTTTATCCGATGTTGGATATCCATGTCCTAATAAATATGTTTCCACATCAAAAACCTTGGGTAAGTGAAATAAATTTGAGCTCATGCTCATTTGGTTTTGTGATCAATTTTTCTATTCTCCTTCACTTTCAATTCATATGTTTTGAAAAAAATTATCCATCACGAATGTGTACCATACTTTAAAATTAATGAAAAGTATTTTTGATATGTTTTTGGCCTCCTATACACATGAACCATCAACTCACCTCTTAAACAAATTTACTCTCCTTTTGAATTCACACATCACTCTTGTTATTTCCGCTTTTGTGTCTTGGGTGTCCAAAAATTGATCATACATTGAAACTTTAAATTGATTGGTCATTGCATTTACTATTATATTTATAATAATTTTATTAACAAACTTCAAAATATTTTTCATTGATTTGAAAATAACCCTGTACATGGGTATTTATACACCTATTCAAATTGTCCTAAATGACTATCTAGATTATTCTGTAACCAACAATTTGTCCCTATCATGTAGGGATTAAAATTATCCATTAGAGTATTCAGTAATAATGTAATAATTATGCTAAATTTTCATTCCCCTCCCCGTTATTATATTATTTTTACAAATGTACCCCCTAAATAGCTTAAATATCACCTTTTAAGGGATTTGGTGAGTATATCTACTATCTATGCATTTGTAGGGTAGTACTGGAGCTAGATGTGGTGGTTTATAATTTGTTTTCCAATGTAATGACATTATACTCTATTTTTTTTATCCTTTTATGATAAACAAAATTCTTAACATGTTTTAACACACCTTGATTGTCACAGTGAATGATAGGTAACTTCTTTTCATTATAGCCCATATCTGCTAGTATGCAACGTAACCATGTTATTTTGCACATAGTTCCATGTGAAACATGATATTTTGATTTAGTGGATGAAAGAACAAATATTATTTGATTTTTACTAATCCATGATATCGGTCCAGATCCAAGATGAAATATGTATCTTGACATTGACTTTCTATAATCAATAGATTTGGCATAGTCTGAATCTGTATATCCCTATAATAAGAATTGAGTATTATTATTATACTCTAGACCATACTCCAATGTACCTTGAACATATCTTAAAACATTTTTTGCTACTATCTAGTGACATTTCTTTGATTCCTACATAAATTTGGATAGATAACTCATAGCAAAACAAATATGTAGTTTGGTGTAGGTCAAGTAGATGAGACTCCCGATGAGTTTTTTGTATAGAGCTACATTTACTTGAGCTGAGTCCTGGAATCAAGAAATTTTTAAGCCTTTATCCATTGGTGTTAAAAGTGGCTTACAATCTAACATTTTGTACTTTTTTAGGAGTGTCTTGGCATATTTACTCTAGGAGATAAAAATGTGATTCTCTTTCTACCATATTTCTAAGTGTCAGATAATAGTGTAATAGCCCCAAATAAGTCATGTTGAAGGATATTTTGAGGTCATTCTTAACAATATCAACTTCATATTCTAAACTTCCTATGATCACAAGACCATCTACATATAGAACAAGAATGATGATTTATGTTTCAACCTTCTTTATATACAAGTTAGAATTTAAGGGGCTACAAGTAAAAATATGATGTAAAAGGTGATCATCCATTTTGGTGTACCATGCCCTAGGAGCTTATGTTAGTCCATGAAGTGATTGAATAAGATGACATACCCTTTTAGGATGTTTTTCATCAACAAATTCTTCTGGTTGGGTCATGTATACTTGTTCCTTTAGATCACCATTAAGAAAATCTCTTTTGATGTCCATCTACTGAATTTTCCATCCATTCTATGATGTGAGTGTGCAAACAACTCTGATGGTCTTGATATTTGTAGTGGGTGGAAAGGTTTCTTCATATTCAATTCCCTCTTTCTGAGTATATCCCTTTTCTACTAGTCATTCTTTATGTTTATCAATATATCCATCTACCTTGTATTTTGTCTTGAAAACCCATTTATAACATATGGGTGTCTTTCCTATTGGCAGATCAACCAGTTTCCAAGTCTGATTCTTTATGAGTGAGTCATACTTGGCATCCATTGATTTAATACAATGATGCTGAGTTAAAGCTTCATAAACATTTTTAGGTTCAGATCTATCAACTATTGTACTCATAAGTTTAAAAATTACCTCATTCTTGTCTGACTCCTCATTCTTACTCTAGATAAATGAGTGTCTCTGCTGGAACCTAGTATTGACTTCGGATGAGAACTCTATCACTGTTGTGATGAAATGATTGGTAGATGTTAAGAACTATCTAGTGGATGTTCTAAATCTCTAAGATCAACATATATCTCTCCTTATGGCTTTTAAGGATCTAATTCTCCAAGATCAACATAAAATCTCCTTGTAGCTCTAGATTTTCCTTATTATTTGACTTAGGAAGTAATTTGTGAGAGGTGATTGGTGTTGATCCATCATTATACACCATTGAGTCAAAATATGACTCATCAAAGACCACATCTCTACTCTCATAGATTTTTATTGTTTCTGTATCCTTGAGTTGATATGCCTTTGAGGTAGTGTTGTACCCTAATAGGATGCATGGGAATGTTTTTGACTCAAGCTTATTCCTCTTTTTAGCTGGTACATGCATATATGATGTGTAACCAAATACTCATAAATGATAAATAGATGGATTTTTACCACTCCATACCTCTTCAGGAATTTTGTTCTTTAAAATTTTCATTGGTGCCCTATTAAGAAGATACACAGCTATCTGGACAACTTTTTCCCAATAGTGTTTCTCTAGCTTTGTTGTTGATAACATACAATGAGCCATCTCTATCATGGTACAATTTCATAACTCAATAATCCCATTCTACTGTGGCATGTAGGGAACAATCCAATTTTATTTTATATCTTGTTGCTTCAAGAGTGCCAAGAATTTCTTTGACATGAATTCCCCCCTTGATCTAAGAAGAGGTGAAGTCGAGGTTTTCATGTCTCCTTCACAACCTATTGATAGAAGATCTAAAAATGATGAAGTGTTTCACTCTTCTTATTCAAGAAAAATACCCACATATGTTGGGAGTATTCATCAATGAATATCTAAAAGTACTTGTATCCTAAGAATGAATCAGGTAGTGGGCCACATAGATCAATGTGAATAACCTCCAATCATTTATTGGCATGAAATGAGTTTCCTTTAAATGGATCCCTATGTTGTTTACTTACAAGGGAACCATGGTAAATGGGAAAGGAAACGGATAGCTTGAGAATTCCATGTACCATCCCTTTAGTACTTAACTCATATAATGAACTAGCAGATAAATGACCATATCAATAGTGCTACAAGATAGTGCATTCTACTGTTGAGGTAGATAATGCTATTGTAGAATATGAAATAGCATATAAAACAAATAATTTATCTTTAAGAAAATAGTTAGAAATAACTTTACCTTTTCATGATATTAGCCAAGTTTTTATGCCATTTTTGACAAAAAATTCCACCTTCAGATGGTTATTTAATAGATGGCTAATTGATAAGAGATTAGACATCAGACCAAGAATGTATAGTACCTTTGTTAGTATAAAAAAATTTATTCTAAGAGGAATGGTAACTTTATTATTCCTTTTGAAACATACTCTTTTTCATCTATTATCCTAACCTGATCTCCAGTGGGTTGGTCCAATAGTAAATCAAATAGCTTCTTGTCACCTGACATATGTTTGATGGCACCATAATTGATCAACTAGATATTCCTTATGGGATACGAGGTTTGAGAGACTAGTACCAAGTTCTTGTCTTAATCAGAAATATCTTCTTTAGATATATCATCTTGTTGAGCAGTGAGATGTCCCTTCTACTTTCATTGATGGGGATGTCTTTTTATTTTTGAGAGTCATCTCACCCTACTGTGCTAGTAGACCCTTGTTTTTGGCCATTAAACTAGTAATTGTCTATGTCATGATTATTGTCTCAATAGATATGGCACCATTTCTTTAGTTTTTGAGATTTTTGATGTCGAGACTATTGTTTTTGATGTTATTTCTATAGCTGCTTCTTCAAAGGCTAAATATTTTGTCCTTGTTGCCTCCTTGAGATAAGGAATTTATCTTCAAAATCATCCTGGACTAAGTTGATAGCTTCTTCTTACTACAATATGTTCATGATCTCTTCAAATGATACTAATTATTTTTTGACATTTAGTGTCATGATGAATACTTTAAATTTGGAAGGTAGTGCTCTCAAGGTAATCCAGACCAAGAGATCATCTTCTACCTTCTCACCAAGTGCTAGTAACTTCATTCATATTTTAGCCACTCAACATAAGAATTCCTCAACTTTATCATTGAAATCCATGGTAATTGTGTGAAGTATCAATTACAGATGGAGGATCTTCATATTATTCTTTGCTTCATATATGTTCACTAACTTGTCCCAAGCTACCTTTGGATCATCAATGTCATTGACAGGTTAGACATCATTAGTGAGACTTAGCATGATTAGCATCATGGCTTTGGCAATAGAATTATCATACTTTTAACATTCATCGAGATCAATGGGAGCTTGCTTGTCTTCTATTATGATTCCCCATATTCCTTTGAACTAAAGGATCCTATGCATCTTTATTTTCCATGAAACATAAGTTGGCCCCTTAAGAATTTTAGCATCTGAGATGAGTAATTTCATAGTGGACATCTTTAAAAATAAATTATTTTATAAAATTTTGGAGAAGTAATATTTACTATATGTACCTTTTTAAAGATTTTTTCTCCATTATTTTTCCACTATCTCATCCAACACTCAAGCTCTAATGTTTCAGAGCTTCAATGCCGGTGGCTTTCCCTCAAGACTCCTATCTTCATCCAAAACTCATAGACCACATGCTATATAGATTATTCCATACTCAAGTAGATTGATAGTGGACTTATCTAGGATTAGATGTGGCTTTAATTACCTTTGTTGATGGCTATTACATAGGACTGCTACATTGATCTCGTTTTTGTTGGCTAGACCTACAAGCATCATTCCACATCTCAAGACAATTGCATTTTTGTCTCCTAAAAATTGTTGTTATTGTTCCATGTGATGGTGTTTATCAATCCTTCCAGTTTCTACATCTTATCTCAATCATTTACACACTAGTTTGTCAAAATTTTGTACCTCTATTACTACCTTGATCAGGGGTTATTTGACTTCTAGCATTGATGCTTCTTTTACAATAATTTGGAGTCTATGCCTTCTCTCACTAGACTATTGTGTGGTATTTTTTAGTTTTTTGCTACATTTTCTCCAATATTTTACTTCTTCCCTTGATCTGCTAATTTGAAAGCTCTCAATCCCACAATCTTCTATCAATGCTCATCTCTCTACTTTTTTATGATCATATTAGGGTCTCCAGGCTTCAGCTTTCACTTAAACAATTGGTAATCAATGTTGGTAATATTTATAAGTATATTATTTAATTCTAATAACCTTTGTCCTATGTTGGCACTTCAAATGGTTAAACATACTTGTATTATTTAACTACTCCTATGGCTAATATACCAAATTATCTCTTTCTACAATGTTTCGCTTCCACTCCGTTGGATCTGATACCAAATTCTTATCAAACATAAAAATATTTTTTGTTGATTTGAAAATAACCCTATACATGCATATTTATACATCTTTTCAAATTTTATTGAATGACTATCTAGATTATTCCATAATCGATAGTCTATCCCTATAATGTAGGGATTATCATTATCCATTACAATATTCAGGAATAATGTAATAGTTATGCTATGCTATCAATTTATTTTGTATTACTCATTGATCTTATTGAAATGTCAAATAAATCCACTACGTTATTTTTCTAACATCTTCCTTTCCTAATTCAGTCTTCAAATTATCTTCAAAAAGATCACTTAAAACCTTATAGAAGAGAAGTAAAATTAAAACTTTATGTTGGAGAAGAAATACTAATAAAATTTTAAAATATAGGTCCTCCACAACTTGCCTTTACACTAAAAAATACTGTGAGATCTATACTCTTACAACTTCTCCAATAAAAAAATAAAAACTTGTAATCCTACTCTAGTTGTGTCATAAAAAAACACCTTGTTATTGTAATTCAATAAAAATATTACAACGTTTAATGTCTAAGTGGTGCTATTAAAGACACTTAGTATATTTTGGGTCATTAGATAATAAGGAATTATTATTTATTAACACAAGTTAAAAACCTTATGTAAATAAATTATAAAACATAAATTATTTATTACTTACCATTTATTTAAAATTTTATCAAGATGGATGGACCTATTGGTTAAAATGGTCATCTAACTTCACATTCACTATAAATAGGGTTTTACCCCAATTTTTAATACATTATTTACATTAAAACATATTCAAGTGATTAAATATTTTTGCAAAAGCATGCTTGAGAGGTGATAAGTTAGAAGTGTGTATTGAGTAAAAGTTTCTCAAATTGATGAATATCACTTTGTGAGTTTCTTAGCTTTTGAGGTTTTCCCATGTTATTTCATAGGTCACGTGTTAATTATTCTTATGATTTTATAATTATTACATATCTTAGATTTATTATGTATGTACATTTTATGTATTTTTTCCTGGGTTTAGAGCTTTAAATGGGTGTTTTATTATTGGCAAGCCTATTGTCAATTTCTATATATTGAACTTAAAGGATATTAAAATTATATTTCAACCCTAGAATGGCTTTGGTATGTCCATAAGAGGGAGATTCTTTTTAGATATTTTAAGATACTTGTCTTTTAGAGTTGAAGCATCTTCAATCTTAATTAAAGCATTTCAGACCTCTATTGAGCAACCAATAACCATTCTTCAATAAAACATTCAATTGGGATGCCAGAGTTGGAATTTGTACAATGGTCCATGCCTAGAAGAATTTAAAAAATCTCTATAAATATTTTACTAATATCTTATATCATTTAAAAGTTGTTTTCTCAATCAAATTTCTTGACAAAACCACAATGAGACACTCTAAATAATTAGAAGCTTCATTTGATTTTTCCATAGCTTATTAATCATTTGCTTGGTCAAAAAAAAATTAAACTTAGTTATTGTATTAGAAGGATACATCAAGTGGTTCCTTGAATTTACAAGTTGATTAGTTTTTTATACAAGCATCCGTTCAAACTTAAAATTTCCCTAGGGCACCATACTATTTCAGGACAAGCTACAAATATTTATTTTGTTTAATATAGTTTGTAAATGTATTTAAAAAATAATTTATTTATTAAATCTATATTTTCCATAAGTGGACTCCATTTGAGATTACACGGTGGTTCACTAAAAAGACTTTTTAAAAATTGAGATTTTTACTTTTTTCTACATGCACATTTAATTTCATTTTTTTTAAAAAAAAAATTCTATTAAATATGTAATTATACTTTTGTCCATATAAACTTTCAAATAATTTACTAGGAGAGTTAGTTGTATTATTTTTGGTAAAAACCTATGAAGAAGAGGTTTAGTGTTCAAAACCCACTAGATATTCATTTTTTTTGTTTAAATAAAATTATTTTTTAATAAAATTAATTATTTTATTTGGTTAGCATGCCACCTTTATCACACACAAAATCCCTAGCCCTGTGAACCTTATTTCGACATTTGACCTAGTGAATGTTTTCACGAGTATATTCATCTGACTAGTTAATTAATAAACTTAGACACATCCTAGACACATCATTGTGGTCCATTATTTATTTTAAAGTCTCCTATTATATATTTTACACATTTTAAATCATAATATTTAGATAATTATTTTATATATGACACTTAAAACACATAAATTAGTTTTTTTTGTTTCACATTTTTCACATTGTTTAGCATATATTTGAACATCTATTTCTTTTTTACACTTATAATTTTATTTATTATCAAATAAATTTAATATTTAAATTAAAAAGGGTTCAATTTTAAACATTATCTAGTGTTCTTTAGTAATTATTAAAGAGAAGTTATGTCTCTGTGTAACTTTGTATTAAATAAATATAAAATTCTTAATGGATCAAACTATAATATATGGAAATTTTTATTTAAAAAATTATTTTTAGAATTGAAAAATCTTCATAAAGATGACATTTTATACTGGAGTTTTTATATGTGTTTCTTCAAAAATTGCAATAATCCATATCAATTATCTTGTGGATTTTTAAGGATTAATTCCTACTCCATATTGGTAATTAGGAGTCTCCTAACAATTTTTGCAAACTCCTTAAGCCTATGCATGAGGTAACTCATCTCTCTAAGATTATTAAGTTGATCCTTATATTATTTATGACACCTATGAAAACTGATGAAAATTTTGTCAATTTTCTTGCTAAAATAAGAATATTAAATTTTATCTAAATAGATGAAATTGTAATTTAATTCAAGATAAACTGTTATATTTCATTATTCAACTTAACATTCATGAAAATTTTCATAATTTAATTTCATTTAATAATTTGAAATACCAAATAGAGCAACATATCCTAGACCTCACTATTCTATCTACTCTTATGATTCAAGAAGAGAAAGTGATGTCTAATTTTGATTATATAGAGAATTACACTTAGGAACTTCTTGTTCTAAAACTTATTTATGATAATAATAGAAAAAAAAAATCCAACCCTAATTCTATTAATAGTAAAAATGAGAACAAGAAATATGACAATAAAAATCATAAACCGAACATTAATTGGGATTTGCAATCTGTCTGGTGAAATTGGTCATAGAATAGATTTTTTTTTATAAAAACAAAGATAGATTTAAAAATAAATATTTTAAAATAATAAAGTGATGAAATCTAATCAATTCCATCAGAAGAATTAAACTCCTAATTAGAATAATAATCAAAAATAGAATTATAATGTTATTATTTTATATTTTTCCTTGTTTGCTTCTAAAGAGAATGAATGAATTTTAGATAAAGGTACATCACACAGTATGAATTTATTATCTAACATTTTGTCTAATACTTTTTTGTTGTATTTAATAATAATAAGGAATAATATGCATTCGTACAAAAAAAATATAGACAAAGAAAAAATAAAAATAAAAAATGGAAGACTATATAAATGACCCAAAATTATATTTCACATAAATTCAAATGTTTTTGATTATTCTCCTTTATACAATAACTGATAGATTTTTTCCATTTCTCATTTGAAAATTGTCTTGATTCTTGGGATATTTTAGACAATATATCCAATCTCTACACCAATGATCCATACTATCAGATATACTACACAACACCGATCCAATCATAGAGGAAGATTTATTATCTATAGAAATCTAAAAATATATATATCAACTAGAGACTCATAGACATCCCAACAACCAAGAAATTACTAGTTGTAGTTTAATGCAAAGATGGAATAATATATATGCACACAACAAATAAACTAGAGATAAAGAAAAAAAAAAACAATATAAATGACCCAAATGATATTTCTCACTAATTCAAATGGTGTACCTTCTTCTCTTTCATACAATACTTTATAGACTTTTTCCATTTCTTGTTCAATAATTCCCTTGATTCTTGGGATCTTCTCAACCTTTTTTCACATTTTATTGTTACAAAATTAATTCATAATCTTTTACATAATGAAATATTTGGTTATATAACTAAATCTTAATCTCTTACCCATGTTAACAATACTATCGATATTTTTGAAAAAAATTATTTAGGAAATAATTTATTTTTAAAAGTAACTAAGCAAGGAAAGATAAAATTTATAAATATTGTTATCAATGATGTTTTATATGTACCCAAGCTTAATAGCAATGTGTTTTCTTGTTATCAACTTATGAGTGATAAATTAATTATAAATTTAGTTTAAAATAACTGATACATTATAATTCAATTTGGTTCTTTGATTATTGAAGGTGTTTAACATAATAGTTTATATATTTTATCTACTTCTTCTACATGTCTTTCATCACATAGTAAGAATGAATCTTAATTATGATGTGAATTATTATAATATGTTAATTTTATAGTTTCACATTATATATCTTCTCATAATATTGTTTTTGGTCTTCCTTTTATCTCTTCCCATCATGAAACTTGTGAAGGCTACTAACCTGGTAAGTATCAGACTAATCAATTTTGCAATAATCATGGTGTAAATTCATATCATCCTTTAGATTTAATTCATAGTGATGTAACAAGACCTCATAAAATTGTATCTCTTAATGATTATTTTTATATATGATTATACTATAACGATCTAGTCATGTTTCATTAAAAATAAATCTTAAGTGTTGTCTAAATTTGATGATGTTAAAGCTATTGTTCAATATTCTTCTAGTTTTCCTATTATGATATTAAGGTCTACTAATGATGGTGATTATATTTCTAAAGGTTTGATTCATTTTTTTATTAGGTGTGGTATTCAAATGGAACTAACATCTCTTTATTCCTCTAAATAATATGGTATTGCTAAAATGAAAAATTACACGATTATAAAAATGGTTAGAACATCGTTGCATTATGTAAATGCTCTTAAATTATTTTAAGTTAAAGTCATGAATATTATTTTAAGTATTCTAAATATAATCCCTACTAAATCTTTGCATCTTTATTAACCTTTAGAAATGTGGTCTAAAAAGAAACCCAGTTTGTATCATCTTAGGATCTTTTGTATCCCTACTTCCATATTTGTTTCTAAAATTAAAATAATGAAGTTTGATCCTGATTCATATTCTTGCAATTTTTTAGGTTATGGAGGTAAAGCTAAAGTTTTAAGAGTTCACGATCTATGTAAATGACAAATCATTGAGAATAGGAATGTTCTTATTCTCTAAAAATATTTTTGTGATCCCTCTGTCGAACATCCTCAATGTTATTATTTTAATGAACCTAGCTTTCTAAATTTTCCTTACCAAGAAACATATGCCCTATAACAAGTTGAACCATCTTTGGATAACTTAGAGTCTGAGGAACCCCTTGAGTTTCATGTGTAATCTAAAATACCAAAATGAATATAATCCCTAATCCAACCTTATAATGTTGATAATCTTAATAAATTAACTAGGAATCAAAATTCTTATCATGCTTTAATGACTATGTATGAATGTGAACCTCAATCTTTTGAGGAATCTATTCAATACGATATTTAAAAATTTATTATGCAAATTGAGTACAGTGCCTTAATTAAAAATTAGACTTTAGATCTTGTTTAACCTCTACCTAAAAGGCATATTATTAGCTGCAATAAGATTTATAAAATTAAATATATTGAATTGGAAAAATTGATGCATTTAAAGAAAGATTAGTTTCTCATAAATGTACTAAAGAACCTATGATTTACTATGTTAAAACCTTTAATCTTATAGAAAAATGAGCACTATTAGATTACTCATTGCTCTTGTATCCAAAAATAACAAGATTATCCACCAAATAAACGTCAAGAATAAATTTATAAATGGTGATTAGAAGAGAAAATCTATATGATTTAGTCTAAATATTTTATAGACCCTAATAGAGAGCATTATGTGTATAAGTTAAAAAATATCTATGTGATTTAAAACAAACTTCTCAAGCTTGGTATTTTAAAATCACTTCTTTCTTTAAATAATTATATATTTTTAACTATTATTATGATAATGATCTCTTTATTAAAGTTAAAAATAATTATTTAATCTTGATTTTATTTTATGTCTATTATATTTTGATTACTTATGATCTGATTAGTTTAATTCATAAATAAGAGGAAAAACTAGATCAAATATTTGAAATGACTCATTTGGGCATCCTACATTATATCTTAAGAATGGTTATATTTTTTTATTTTAAATATTATGAGATATTACATATTTATATCTTAGATATTAAGAAGATAATTTTTAGTTATTTTTATCTTTTAAGATAGTTATATCTTAGTCCTATGTTTGATCTCTAGCTTGATCTCTTAGTTATGATTGATCACATAACTTATTCCCTTAGTTATGATTAATATTTTTTACTTATATATGTAAGGCTCATTAATTATATTTAATAAAGATATAAATATATAGAGAATTTTTTATTGTATGATCTATTTATGTATAATATACTAAGATATTAATTTAGCAATGCACTAATGACTTTTATTATGGTAATAGTTTGTAGATTTAATCATGGGTGAGAGTTTTCTAAACTCTTTTATAGTATCATAACGATCTCTAAAAACTATTACTTAACACCTTATCCTCTCCTTGCTCAACATCTGGTATTTTCTTTCCTTATTAAGTATTCTCTTCTCTTGTATTCTTTTTGGATGGTCATAAAAATTTAAAAAAGTGGTATTGAGAGGGGAAATCTTTTTGTATTTTTTATTACAATTTTAAATTTTAGAGATTGTAGGAGTAAATAAAAATTTATTCATTCATACATATTATTTGAGAAAGACATAATCACCTTCAATCTCATCTCAGCTAGATATCAGAGGCAAGATCTACAAGTTTTTTACAAATCTATTTTTGATTAAAAGTGACTATTCCTTTTTCAGATTGTGGGAAAAACATGAATGATCACTCATAAATTTTTTTAGGTTTTTGTACCTTATTTTTTAATTTCTAGAATATTTTAAAAATAATAATTTCATTAATAATTATGAATGTTATCATAGTTTTATTGAGTATTACTATTATCAAAAATATTATTTTTCTTTCTTTAATTATGAACAAATTGTAAATGATCACTCAAAATAGTTTATGATTTTTGCATGCCTTATTTTATATTTTCATAACATTTGGAAATTTTAAATTTTAGTATGAATTACAAAAGTGATTATAATTTTATTGATTCAAGTACTATTTACTAAAAAATCCTAGTGCATAGATTTTTTAAAGGGACTTTTTTATTTTATTTTTATTAATAAATTGAATGTTTTTTTGATTTTTTATTAAAAATAATATTTGTATTTTGAAGACATAAGGAGATATTTAATTATTTATTACTTGGCCATGTACCTTTTTTGGAATCTCATTTGTCAAAGACCAAAGGGTAAGGCTTGGTTTGGCAAGTGATCAAACCCCCTCACAAGCAAACAAACTTTCTCTCTCACTAATTTTACCCTCTATATTTCACTCTATCATAAATTCATTATTGGTTGATCCTAAAATATCATTTTGCATGTAATTTGTACTTGTTGAAGACTATAAGGTGAGGTTTGATCTAACAGGGGATCATATTCTCTCACAAATATATTTTATTCTGCTCATACTCAAATATCTATACACTTACATATGTATTTTTTGACATCTTAAATTGTTTGAGTATATTTTTTATGTGACTTGTATTTTTGGTCCACATTACTCCCTTATTTTTTAGCAACTCTCATGATTTGTGATGAATTCTTTGACACATCTACAGTCTCCATGTTTGCATCCATTTTGTTGTATACAATATCTTCCTTATTTTTATTTTATTTTTTTAGAGATATTATATCACACTAAATATAAAGTGTCACGAGGATTTTGATTTTACAGCGTAGTCTACCTTCAAGTGTGTATACCTTAGTGTACCATTTACTAGTCTCTCCCACCATTGCCAGTTCCATATTTTTGAGATATTCTATCTATGTTTTCTAGGCTCCTCCTGTGTACATCAATATCTTATTCAGATTCTTTGTTTACTAGAACCCATATAAATATTATTGTCTCACTAGAATTATTGGTTATTTTTATGTAGTGATACCAGTGTGGCATCCCCACTAGTCTTTACACATATTTGTCTCATTTTTTAGTCCACTTCTATAAACTTTCATTTTCCTCTTCTCCTAGTTTAGCATTGAGGGAGAGTGTTCAGATAATGATTCTTCGAGCTCATCATTCTACCTAATATTTTGAAGTGAAGTGTTCATGTTTAGTGATCTTCATATTCAACACAATTCTTACTTTGATTTGGTAATTATAATGACTCAATATCTATGTGTCCCAACAAGATTGATTGGTGTCCATAGGGACACTGGTCTTCACACTACATTATTTATTTATATAGGTACCTTATCAGGCATTGTTATTAAGAGTCATTTGTTTCTTTCTTTTTTCCTTTTTTTAAATGAGGGTTTTATTTTGCTATAGATTTTCTCCCTTTCTCCACTTTATGGGAGATTTATTCAGGGATATATTGTACATGAGTACCTAATCAAGTGATTTTTGATACTTATATTATGGATATGCTACTTTATTTTTGTCTCTTAATTTCACTTAAGGGGGATGTTAGAGTAGGTTATTACCCTTATCTCATGTTTATCTACGTATTTAGTTATTCTCACCCACTTATGTGTGGATATTTTGTTTATCTTATTTTAGATATTATGAGATATTAGATATTTATATCTTAAATATAATTAGTATAATTTATATTTGTTTCTATCATTTAATATATTTATCTCTTAGTCCTAAATTCGATTTCTAACTTGATCTCTTATTTATGATTGATCACTTAGCATAATATCTTAGTCAGGATTGATATTTTTTTCCTATATATACAAGGCTAATTTATTGTATTTGATGAAACTCTGAAGATATAGATGATTTCCAATTGTATGATTTATTTGTGTATAAAATACTAAAATATTATTTGATCAGTACATCAATTTTTTTATTATGGTAATGGTTTTTAAATTTGATCATGGATGAGATTTTTCTAAATTCTTTCAATATGTAATATCTTAAATTTATCATTTTATTATACTTTTAAAGTATTTACATACTTTTATATATGATAACTTTAAATTATTTAATTTTAAATTGTTTAACAAAATAATTTTCACACACACACACACACACACACACACACACACACACACATAGACACACACACACACATACACACACACACACACACACACACACACACACACACACACACACACACACACACACACACACACACACACACACACACACACACACACACACACACACACACAATGAATGACTTGACACTAATACAATCTCAGTTATAAATGTGATAACATAAAACATATAAATTATTTAATAAATTAATATAATATTTTATTAAAAAACATTCTAGTATAACAATTGAATAATTTCATAATTAAAAATATATATGAAATAAAAATCTACTAAATTGATTAATATATAAAGTCATAATACTAAGATCTTTACCTATTCCATAAAAAATACAACTAAATATCTTGATCCTTTCATTATAATCCACATCATTATATTTTATAAACATTGTATTTTCAAGTAATTCACATGTCTTATATACTTGACAACCTTTTGATACATGTTTGTTAGATGTTTACAACTAAATCATATGATAAATATCTATTTTTATTGTAATTTGATAGATGTTCGTACCCTTTTTTCAAACAATTAAAAACCCTTAAAGTTGAAAACTTAATGAACATTGACATCATTAGTACTATAGTAGACAGGCTTAAACAATAGAAACTAGATGTATTGTCCCCAACATAATTATATAATATCTATACTTATTATTTCTTTATTAGGCCTAAACAATACAAAATTAGATGTATTGTTCACTTTTATTTTTAACTTTAAAATTGATGTCTATTTAATTATCAATTTGAAGTATTTTCTTTTTTTCTTAGAGAATTCAATTGATATCTTGATTATACATTGAAGTTTGAAGCTCCTGTTTTCAAAAAAGTTTTTTTTTAAATTATTATAATTATGTTAAAACAATTTATCACTTTATATATATATATATATATATATATATATATATATATATATATATATATCTTAAGAGTGATATCTCTAAACATTTTCAAGATAATTATATTTATAGTTAATCTTTTGATTAAATAATTTAAATTTTCTCAAATTTTAAATTAAATACAAAGTTTTTCAAAAATTTGTGAATAAATTTAATATTAGTAGTTTTGATTACTAATATTTTGATTGTTTATTTTGTTTTTTAATTGAAAGATGAATATACTGATTTTTTGTAGTTTTAAATATTGTAAAAATATATTGTCACTCCATCTATCAAAATATATGCTTTTATTTTTTTTTTTAAAGTATATTTACTTTTTTAATATTTAAATTAAAAAAAAGAAAGTTATAGAAACACCATAGTCTAAGTTCAATAAGCTTGTCGCTGATGGTGACTCCTTTAATATTTGTAATGCCCCCTCAGTTGAAGTGACTAATTCCCACACCACTGATCATTTGATTAAGGATGCTAAAGGTCTCCTTAAACATTTCAACGAAGTCACCATTTGGCACATCTATAAGGAGGGAAACTTAGTTTCAGTTGAGCTTGCTAACTTATGGATCAAGAATCATTTGTTTGTTTTATGGTATGAGACCATTAGCTTTCCACCCAATTAACCCATTTGCTTTGTAATGATTCAAAACTCATCAATTGAACAGTCTGGGACTGGGTCACACGAGGGAGCTTTTGTTTTGATTAAGTGTAATATGTTTCCCACCTTGCGTAATGATTACATAAACCATGGGAAGGACTTGGCAGTCTGTGTCGGCCAAACAAAGTATGACAACAGTTATAACATTTTTAACCTCAAATCTTGAACAAACTCTATGAGGATTTTAAAACTCTATAATCCATTCCCAAACCTGCGAAAGAAAAGGGAAGTGACCATGGCCAGAGACAGAGTTAGGGTGGAGCCCATTTTGAGTGCAAAAGCTCAAAACAATCCCAAAGTATGGAGAAAATTATAGAAAGGAGACCTCTCTTAATTCATGTTGTGAATTATAGGGCACCACGATAAGGTGTCCAATGACTTCATCCTTGGCTGAAATTAACGCATGGTATGTATGCGAGGGATGAAGATAGACACTCAGAATAATTATTTGGGGAAGTGATGGGAATGAGCTGTGAGGGAATACAATCCTTTAAGGAGAAAATAAGGATACAAGAACTATTGCATACATTCTTCAAAATAAACATTGTCATCAAAACATAGAAGAAAGGATTATCAAGGTTGAGCTTGCCAAGGTGGTGGCGCGACGTTTGTTTTCAGAGCATGAAATACGTCACAATGAAAGGTAAGTTCACTTTTATCTTTTCTCACCACTTACTTTTGTTAAATCACATAAGAGGACACATAATTAGCCTCCCTTAATTCTTATACAAATCTGTTAAAAGGTTGATTTTGGTTCTCCAAGCAACCCTAACAAACGACCTCATCCACTAGGGCTTGATCTTCCTCCTAGTGAAGAGGGAAAACATTTTTCAGGGGATAGAGGTGCAGATGAGTGTGAGTGGAAGGGAAACAAGTCTAGAGGACCTAGGTAATACGAAGAATGACAGGACAGGTATCCTCAAAACCTCTAAAAAATCTTGGACCACGTCCCCTTCTGCAAGTATTCAGACGGAGTAGGATAAGGTCGAGACCAAGAAAGGAAAATATAAGGCTTAAAAACCCCCAATCATCGGAGGGAAGAAATTCAAACCTAACCTTGAAACCCAACCTATAAAGGTAGTTGAAGGAAAGGAGGGGAAACGAGATTTAGGAAACCTCCTCACGGAGCATCGGAGGAAACTGAAAGAATTTGAGGATAAACTACAAGACATGGGTCGTTCAATGGTCACGTTAATGAAGGATTGGAACACAATGAAGGCCGACACTAATAAGTTCAGAATAGTCTTGGGCAATCTTGGAATCAAGGAGGGAGGAAAACTAGTTGAAGGAGTGAAGCATACGACCCCCACGAAAGAAAAAGAAGCAGGGCCAAAAACTTATATTCTGCCAAATCCCCTCCCAAGAACAACACTAACATTAATTAAAATAAAATTATTGTGAAGGTCAAAAAAGACAAGAAAACTCCTATAGACAAGGATGCCACGACCCCACTGAAGAAAGGCCAAAATGACCGTGTCGAACGCTCGAATAAGTGCGCCAAGGACAGAATCATGGAAGATAATTTGAAGGATCAAAAAGGTAAAATTGAACGAGCAACACTCCTAGAATATGAGCACTCTGAGGTGTCATTTTGTTAATCTTTAGTTATTCTTTCTATTTTCTTGTTAGTTTTTGTCTAATATCTTGACCTGTTTTAGTGGATGGTTGGCGTCTGATTCACTGACGACTCTTCTTGTTGGTAACCCAGATAACGAACTTTTTGTTGTGTATGTTCAATTACTGTTACTTTTTTATTAAAACTTAGCGGTTGCAGGAACCATCTAAAACCTGCATATTTACTTTATCTAATATTTTATTTAAAAATAAAAAGTAAAATAAAATAAATAGAAACACTTAAATTTGAGAAGATTAAAAACAAGAAAAACTACTACAAAACTACATCGTATGAAAAGATTTCAATGAAACCGAATTATCTATATATTTTTGTAAAATTCAATGAAAAATATAATCCCGAAGACGTTGAAAGTGGTTGTCAATATCATCCTAAGAGATGTGCATGATCCTTTCAAATGCATATATATTCCTCGTCCCTCTCAAATACGCTAAAATCTTTATACGTATACAAACCTTATCTAAAATATCAAGACATTAGTCATTTTGCTTGTACTTTTTAGATTAGATTCCATATGCTTCTAAAATCATGGCTGAAAAATGATGCACATTCATTATTGATTGTGGTCACCACAGATTATTTCTGACGGACTATCCCAAAAAGTAAAAGGGAAGATAATGGAAGCATTTTAACTTTTCGAAAAGTTTAGTAATAAATCCTACGCTCAATTATAATATTATGTCTGTGGGACGGTGGCATGTTTATGAGGCACGTTTTAGCTTCAAATCTTGAACAGTGAGGATATCAAAACTCAAAATATTCCGTAAACACAATCTTAAAAAGACAGTGGGCGTTGGCATTGACTGATGTTAAAGCATCTGCATATTTGACATTTTCTGCATTATACACCAGTCGACATGAACGCATTATTGAAATTTAAAATTTTAAGCATTTAGTTTAGATTTTAAATGTAATTTAGTGCGCCTGAAAGATGCTTTATGTTTATATAGATTGATATCCATCACTAATGTTATTTCCTCATGTGTATAAATAATTATACAATACAAACCAGACTCTAAAAGGGGGGAAGATTTCATTTTAGGTTACGCGGTGTTTATGTAGAGTGATATCCACCCCCTTATGTATATAAATAACCCTACAATACAAACTAGACTCTAAGAACAAAAGAAAGAATGAATTCATTTTAGGATATGCGGATCTCTTTAATAAAATGACACTAGGGAGAATGGAATTCAAAGAATGAAGAGGAAGGTAGAAAGTGGTATTGCTTCGGTTCAACCCATATTTCAGCAATATTAATATTAGGGTTGAGCCGAACCAATATCACGTTTTATCTTTCTTTTTAATCTGAAGGTTTAATTGTTATTTAGGGCTGAGGGTGAAGAACTTATATTTGAACTTATTGTGCGTGTTCTGCCTGTCGACCTTAGTGATTGGACAGCCAATGATAATTTTACATTTCACATTGCAAAAATACACTCAGTTTTTACTGTGCGTGTTTTCAAAATTGTCTTCGGCTGCAGAGTAGTCTAAGTATTGTGGGTTGCTGTAAACCGTCTGGAAATCAGACCTGCGGCTTGTTAGTTTCCAGCCAGCCGATCATCCTTTTGTGTGAGTTTTCTAGTCTCCAGTTTATCTTGTATATAACTTTCAGCCAGATTAAAAAAAATATAGGCAGTTATATGCATTGTAGTGTCTTACAATATGTACTACAATATAACCCTCATTCTTTTCTCTTATTTTTCTACTTATCTGAGACGCACTGTCATAAAAAAACCCATGTAATCAATATATGGTGGCAGTCTTATATACTATAAGCAATCCTGTAGTCTAAATACACTGAAATGTGTTATTGTGAAGGCAAAGGTAATAAAAACAGAGATGCAGAAATAAAGCTACAGCTTTTCACATTAATTCACGTATGATAAAACAGAGAAAAAATAGAGCAGCAATATATAATTGCTACAGCAATGCTGAAAATTTATTCAACTCTTTCTCTCATACAAATGATTACAAAACCCTCTTTAAATACAGGACTGCGGTACAATAGAACAACAGGAAATTTTAACTAAACTCAAGTCCATTATTACTTACAATTGCAACTGCTCATGCAAACTGTGGGGTTATTCAATTCCTACGAAGACTTATTCTATGCAAAATAAAAATGAACTGAAGTTTACTTTTTTTCTAGTATTCTCACACTCCCCTTTAATTTCTACCATTGATTATTTCACTATTTACAATGCCTAAACTTTGTTTGAAATATTCATATACATCCTTTGCTAATGACTTGGTAAATATATCTGCTAATTGATCTTTAGATCTACAAAATTTCAGTTGAATTTCATCATCATTCACCAATTATCTGATAAAATGATATCTTGTATCAATATGCTTGCTCCTCTTGTGAAATACATGATCCTTTGACAATGCAATAGCTGATTTGTTATCACAAAAGATGGATGTTGGCTCCTCTTGATCTTGCAATAGATCTATCAGAACTTGCCTCATCCAAATTGCTTGGCATGTTGCTAATGTAGCTGCAATATATTCTGCTTCCACTGATGAAAGAGTCACTATGGGTTGCTTCTTTGATGCCCATGAGATTACACATGTCCCACAATGAAAGACATATCCAAAATTACTCTTCCTATCACCAATGCTACCTACAAAATCACTATTAATAAAACTATTCAAACAAAAATCATTAGTTTTAGAATACAATATTCCATATCTTGTTGTTCCTGCCACATATCTCAATATCCTCTTTCCCACTTGCCAATGTGAGTCTTTTGGTGACTCCATGAATCTTGAGATTAGACTAACCCCATACATGATATCTAATCTTGTAACTTTAAGATACATCGAACTTCAAATTAAACTTTTGAAGATTTTAGAATCAACATTAGGCCCTCTATCTTCTGTGCTAACTTTAGTGTCTGTTGCAACTGGTATAGATGTTGGCTTACAATTCATCATTCTAAACCTTTCAACACATCCTTTGCATATTTTAATTGATTAATAAATATTTTTCTATCTAATTGAACAACTTCAATGGCCAAAAAATACCTCATCAAACCCAAATTTGTTATCTCAAATTCTTTCTTCATTGCTGATTTAAATGCATCTATAGACAAATTTCCTGTGAAAATCAAATCATCAACATACAAACACAAATCTAACCTTCTTTATTAATCTTTGTGTACAATGTGGGCTCACTCTTCCTTCTACTGAATCCATTTCTTTGCATGTATGAATCAATCCTACTATACCATGCTCTTGGTGCTTGTTTGAGGCCATAGAGAGCCTTCTTCAATTTGTAGACATTTTCTTCATGTCCATGCACTTCATAGCTTGGTGGTTTCTTCACATACACTTCATCCTCTAGAAAATCATTTGAAAAAGTTGATTTGACATCCATTTGAAAAATTCCAATTATTTTGTGCAACAATTGTTAAAACCATTTTAACAGTATCAAGTCTAGAAACTGGAGCAAATGTCTCATTATAATCAATTCCATAATATTGTGCAAAACCTTTTGCTACTAACCTTTCCTTTTATTTTTGAATCTCACTTTTTATATTAAATTTATTTTTGTAAACCCATTTAACTCGAATAAAATCTTTACTTTTAACTAGCTCCCATGTGTGATTTCGTTCAATGGAATCCATTTCTTCATCCATTGCTTTGATCCAATGTTTCTCCTTAACTGTTTCTTCAAAATTCATAGAATCATGAAAGAATAAATCAAAGTTTGAACATAAATCCAAATTATCTTCTCCTTGATTATATATCTCTTTCAAACTTCTCATTTTCATACCTTTATATTTTGACCTTAATAAGACAAGAGTAGGATCTGATTCATCACATACTTGTGAATTGGGAGTAGGATGAAGTTCATGACCTGATGATTCACCTTGGTCAACATTTCATGGATTTCTTGATGGTGTACTTTATCCTGCTTGTGGATTGGATTGATCACCTTGCATAATTTGCTCTTTAGTTTCTTCTTCATTCTATGGTATTAGTGCTTCAATTGTGACTAATTTGTCAATGCTTCCATCCCATGTTTCTTCTTTCTTAAATTTTATATCTCTATTAACAATCACTTTCTTTAAAATTAGGTTATATAATTTATAATATTTTGATTGTTCACTATAACCAATGAAAATATATTTCTCATTTTTATCATCTAATTTTATTCTTAATTTTGATGGTACAAGAGAATATGTTATACAACCAAAAACATAAAATGATGTACACTATGCTTCTTACCACTCCATGCTTCTTGTGTAATTCGATCCTTGACACTTTTTTTTGGGCTTCTATTGAAAATATATATTTCACATGCTACTATTTTTTCTCAATATTCATTTGACAAATGTTTAGAGTTCAACATGCTTCTAGCCATCTCCATGATTGTTCTAATCTTTCTTTCTACTACGCCGTTCTATTGTGGTGTGTACCTTGTAGTCAATTGTATTTTAATGCCATAATATCTACAAAATTCTTGAAATTAATTAGACATATATTCACCTCCTCTATCCAATCTAAGTACCTTGATGTAATTGCTACTTTTCTTTTCCACCATAGACTTGAACTCCTTGAATTTACTAAAGGCTTCAAACTTCTACTTGAGAAAATATACCCATGTCTTCCTGTTAAACTCATCAATGAAGGTTAAAAAGTAACTACTACCTCTAAATACTAGATTTTTTATTGTTCCATATAAATCACTATGAACTATCTCCAATAATATCCTTGCTCTATATGAGATTCTAACAAGAAAACTCTCTCTATGTTGTTTTGCAAAAATGCAACTCTCACATGAACTAGTTGGCTGATCTATAGGTGGCAATACTTTCACCATATTTATATTTTATAAAAAACTCATATCTCCAAAATGTAAATGCCCATACCTCAAATTCCATAGACATGATTGGTTTACACATATAGTTTTGAAATTGACTTCTTATTCTCCTTGGGTGGACTAAATTTTAAGGGGGAGCATGCAATTCTTAGTCATATCCACTCTTGCAGTCAACATGTCATTCAGAAATCTATCCAATATAGTGTAAACATCATTCATAAAATATACTGTGTAACCTTTTTGTACTAGTTACCCAACACTCATAATATCCACGCTTGTAGTCAACATGTCATTCGGAAATCTATCCAATATAGTGTCAACATCATTCATAAAATATACTGTGTAACCTTTTTGTACTAGTTACCCAACACTCATAATATTCTTGGTCATATCCACTCTTGCAGTCAACATGTCATTCAGAAATCTATCCAATATAGTGTAAACATCATTCATAAAATATACTGTGTAACCTTTTTTTACTAGTTACCCAACACTCATAATATTCTTGGTCATTTCCACTCTTGCAGTCAACATGTCATTCGGAAATCTATCCAATATAGTGTAAACATCATTCATAAAATATACTATGTAACCTTTTTGTACTAGTTACCCAACACTCATAATATCCACTCTTGCAGTCAACATGTCATTCGGAAATCTATCCAATATAGTGTAAACATCATTCATAAAATATACTATGTAACCTTTTTGTACTAGTTACCCAACACTTATAATATCCACTCTTGCAGTCAACATGTCATTCGGAAATCTATCCAATATAGTGTAAACATCATTCATAAAATATACTGTGCAATTCTTGGTCATATCCACTCTTGCAGTCAACATGTCATTCGGAAATCTATCCAATATAGTGTAAACATCATTCATAAAATATACTGTGTAACCTTTTTGTACTAGTTACCCAACACTCATAATATCCACTCTTGCAATCAACATGTCATTCGGAAATCTATCCAATATAGTGTAAACATCATTCATAAAATATACTGTGTAACCTTTTTGTACTAGTTACCCAACACTCATAATATCCACTCTTGCAGTCAACATGTCATTCAGAAATCTATCCAATATAGTGTAAACATCATTCATAAAATATATTGTGTAACCTTTTTGTACTAGTTACCCAAGACTCATAATATTATGCTTTAGTCTAGGTACAAAATAAACATCAAGAATAAACTTTCTTTCACCATTTTTTTTCAAAATATTTATTACACCTTTAACCATTATAGTCACTTTATTATCATTTCCCAATTTAACTTCAAACTTTATAGAATCATCTAGACTAACAAACAAATCTTTATTCCCAATCATATGATTATTGCATCCACTATCTAAAAACCAGATATTTCTAGTGCTCTCTTGAGTAACCTTACATGTGATGAACATACTCTCAGAATTAAATCTAGATTCATTTGTATAATTAGCATTTTGATTATCCACATCTCCTTGTTTCTTTCTACATTCATATGCATAATGTCCATATTTTTTGCAATAATAACACTGAATATTAGATTTATCAAACCTCTATGAATGATTTTTGAAATTATTGTTTCCATGTCCACTATTGTTGTAGTTCTAATTATTCCTTTCACTTTGATCTAAATTATTCTTTTCACCTTGATCTAAATTATTATTTTCACCTTGAGCTAGATCACTTATACCATCTTTATCTCTCCATCTGCCTCTACCTCTTCCTCTAAAGCTTGACCTTCTTTTTTCTCTGTCAGATGATACCTGAGACTTGAAAGCATTCTCAAAAGTATTGTTATTTCTATTCATTCTGGACTCATGTGTTAACAAGGATCCCATTAATTCATCTATAGATAATTATCTCAAATCTTTGGATTCCTCAATTGCTACTACTATAGTATTAAATTTACTGGGCAAACTCCTGAGAATCTTTTCTATAATATTTTGATTTGTTAATTCTTCTCCATTAAATCTAATTTGATTTACAACATTCATGAACTAACTCATAAATTGGTTTACAAACTTTGATTTCACTCATTTGCAAAGATTCAAAATTTCTTCTAAGAGATTGTAGTTTAGCTACTTTCACCTTTGTATTAGCTTTATAGGTTGTCTAAAAAAAATTCCATGCCCTCTTGTATCTTGTTGTTGCTTTAAATCTAGAAAAGATGGACTCATCCATTGCTTGCTGAATAAAAATAAATATTTTTGATCCTTTTTATTGTTGTCTCTAAGTTGATTTTTTTTCCCTATGGTAATGCTGGAAAGGCTGCCTGATCCTATGGTTATGCAATGTTATTTTATACCAAATACCAAACATCTTTTGAACAAAATAAAGTTCTCATGTAAGTTACCCAAAAATCATAATTCTTACCATTGAAAATAGGAATTTGGGGTTAATTGTTGTTGTTGCTTATTGCCATGATCTGCTCTAGCAATAAAAAAAATCCTTGCAAAATTCACCAACAATCAACCTGGATTTGATACCAATCTATTCTAAAGGCAAAGATGATAAAAACAAGATGTAGAAATAAAGCTATAGCTTTTCACATTAATTCAAGGATAATAAAATAGAGAAAAAATAGAGCAACAATATATAATTGCTACAACAATACTAAAAATTTACTGAACTTTTTATCTCATACAAATGATTACAAAAATCTCTTCAAATAGAGGACTACGGTATAATAGAATAGAAGAATATTTGAACTAAACTCAACTCTATTATTAGTTATAATTACAACTGCCAACATAAAATGGGGTTATTCAATTCCTATGAACACTTATTCTATGCAAAATAAAACTAAGCTGAAGTTTTTTTTTTTTTTTTTAGTTTTCTCAACTACATGCATGCAATTAGGAAAACTTATTTTGATTATTCTAACATGTGTTAAAGTAGAATTTTCCTTTCTTTTTTCTTAGAAAAAAATAGTATCATCTTTTTTTGGTTATATAGGGGAATCAGTAATGTCATTTCATTTTTACTATCAGTTAATAGTTTGAATTTATAAAACTACCATTATAATCCCTGCTTCAGTAAAAAAGACCCCTGATAACTTGATTTGAAATTGTTGGTTTTTTAATTAAAAAAAATCATCTTACTGATATTGTGTCTTTACCTACATCTATCTTAGATAACAAAGTTATCCACTGGTAGTTAGTAAAGTAAATTATATCTAATTTCATGGCAATCATCTTACTCTATGTTTTTAGTATCTAGATTATGTTATATGCAACTTCCTACTAGATTTAAAATTTTAGGTTTTATATACACCATAATGTATTGAAATAGGCATTATGGTGTATATTAAACCTAAAATTTTAAATCTAGTAGGAAGTTGCATATAACATAATCTAGATACTAAAAGCATAGAGTAAGATGATTGCCATGAAATTAGATATAATTTACTTTACTAACTACCAGTGGATAACTTTGTTATATTATGCCCAAAATTTAATACTTTTAAATATAATCGATTATACTTTTAACCCTATTTTTTCTCTTATTACTCTAGTTTTGTCTTTTAGAAGTAATGGTCTAAATAATCATGTAATCAAAATATAATAATGACAATCCCATACATTGTAAACAACCCTATAATTTAAATATGCTGAAATATGTGAAGTAAAAATTTTCTCTCCTTTCTCTAAAAATAAATGCCTTATTGATAGTTTATTTTAAGTGTTTTACTCGCATTTATTTTAGATTACAATGTTTTCCATTGATATATGACAATTGAAGGTTACCGAATTTTCTATAATCTTTTCTTATGGTTTTATACTTTCATAACTTCTCATTTTCACTTTATTCAAAACATCATTTCTTCTAATCTGATGCTTCTTATTATATTAATCTTAGACTTGTTGTATGATGGTGTTGTAATGTGGCAAAGAACTTTATTGTGGTCTTCTGTTATTTAAGAAATTTAAACTTATAAAAGAGATTGTATTATTTAAGAAATTTAAACTTATACAAGAGATTGAATTATTACTTGAGTTGAGGAAAAATAAAATCGTCAATATTTGTAAATTTATGGACCAAGTTAAAATATTTAAATTAAAATGACTTGAATAACTATTTTAACAAAAAAATTCAATAAAAAGTTCATATTATCAGAACAAAACCATTAATAAAAAGGTGTGCAAAGTCATTCGATAATGTTTTTAGAAAATATAGAACTACAAAGGGTTGGTTACCTTAGGTGAGCTGCAAACAAAATATCATCTACTAGCCTTGAATTGGTTCATATATCTTAGTAATTTAAATCATATAGTTTACATTTTTAATTGAAAAGAGAAAATTAAAATGAAAATTCACCTCAATTTATACACATTTGCACTATGAACAGGGTTCTTCCATGTCATATATGCCTAACATTCATACAGCAAGCACTTCCCTTAGATAGTAGGGGCCCGATGTGGTGTCAAGTGTGTGAGAGACTAAACTATAGAAAACGGCTCGAATACTAAAATATAGTAGATTTAATTTGAAGAAATAAAGGTAAAGTAGTAAATATAAACCCAAAAATTTAGAAGAAGATAAACAAAACAACTACAGTTGTTGGAAAATCAATTTTGCTCACACAAAAGCTTCATAAAAATACATATCTTCATTAAAAAAACATACAGTAGCTATAGCTGTAGATGAACTGTATATACAAATAGTATGTCCTCTGCTAATGAAATTCTTCTCATTAATTTTTGGACTATTGTTTTTTGCTTCTTGTCTTTCTATTGTATGCATATCTTTCCAAAAAGGCTCCTAAATTCTTCTAGATTATTCTCTAATTTTTTCATAGGGCTCAAGGCAAAGAGTAAATAAGTGAGTAGTTATGACTCACACATGCTAGATTTGAAAATATAAAAAACCAATTAGAGCATATCCTTTCAGATAGTTGAGCAGATCAAGAAAGAATAAGCAGAATAACTTTCATTAAATGCCCAACAGTTAAAAATTAATATTTTCCAATACTGACCATTAATTGAATTACTGGGAATCAACAAAATTTTCAACATACTTCAGAGCATCTATCTTCACAACACATCTTTAGAGAATCATCTTCAAAACACATCTTTAGATCATCCGTCTTTGGAGCACATCTTTGGAGCATCAATCTTTGGAGCACATCTTCAGAGATATATATATTTGTATGATCAAAAAATCTTAAACAAATTCATAAATATTGAAATGGCTCTTTTTCCAATGGCTTTATAAATATGTTAGAAAACTGATCCTCAAACCTAGAAAACTCTAGGCAAATTTATTTGTTGTTGACAAGCTCTCTAATTAAATGGTACCTAGTATCAAGATGCTTAATTCTCTTATGAAAAACATGATTTTTGGAAAATACAATGTCTGAAATATTATCACAAAATATTTTATTGGCTTCTTTTTTTATCTTGCATTAAGTCTTTCAACATTTTTCACATCCAAACAACTTGACAAACTGCACTAGTGGCTGCCATATACTCAGCTTCAGCTGAAGAAAGAGTCACAATGGGTTGTTTCTTTGAATCCCATGACACAACACTTGTAAAAAAGTGAAAATCATACTTAGAAGTGATTTTAATATCATCTATACTACCACCACCACAATCACTATCTATGTATCCAACAAGATAGAAATCACCTAAAGTAGAATACAGCATACCAAAGTCATTTGTACCACTCACATACCTTAGTATTTTCTTATTATCCTAGAAATGAGAGTTTTTTGGAGACTCCATAAATCTTGAAATTAGGCTTACACCATACATAAGATTAGGCCATATGGTCATCAAATATAAAAGGCTTCCGACCAACCTCTTGAACAGTGTAGGGTCCACACATGGTCCATCATCCTCCTTGCTTAGATTCAATCCCATCATGACCAGTGTTGGGGATGCCTTGTATTTTACCATATTAAAACTCTTCAAGATTTTATTTTCATATTTGAATTGAGAAATAAATATACTAGCATTTGATTTATGGACTTTGATGCCCAAAAAATATCTCATAAGCCCCAAATCAATCATTTCAAATTCACTCTTCATTATTGTTTTGAAAGCATCCATGCTAAGATCACCGATAAAGATTAGATCATCTACATACAAAAAAAACAATTAAGTTGTTACCTTATTTTTGACTTTAATGTAAGAGGTTGGATCACAACTACTTCTTTAGAAACTATTTTGAATGAGATAGGAGTCAATGTAGTTGTACCAAGCTCTAGGAGCTTCCTTTAATCCATAAAGTGCCTTCTTCAACTTATATACTTTGTTTTCATGACACAGTAACTCATATCCTTGTGGTTGTTCAACATACACTTCTTCCTCTAGATATCCATTTAAAAATGTTTACATCTATTTGGTACACAAACCACTTGCTGTGGGCAACAATGGCCAATACAGTCCTAACTATGTCCAGTCGTGCAACAAGACCATATGTTTCATTGAAATTTACTCCAGACTATTATGTGAATCCCATTTCAACTATTCTTGCTTTATGCTTTTGCACTTTTCCATCAGCATCTTGTTTAGTCTTATAAATCCACTTTACACTTATTACATCCTTGCCTTCAGGAAAGTCAACCAACTTCCATGTTTGGTTCTTCTCAATGGAATCAATCTCTTCATCCATGGTTTGTGCCCATGTATCATTTCTCAAAGCCTCTTCAATTTTTAATGGATCATATATATGAGAAAATAAAGAAAAGACCGAAAATTAATTAGTTATATCAACATTATACAACTCACTCAAACTCGTTATTTTTTATGGTTACATGCTTTCTAGAGTTGGATCTGAAGATGTAAAACTAATTGGAGTGATAGCTAAAGTTGATCCAAGGGTGTCAGCTGATATATATGTTTCTTGTGGTTACCTATGGAGTTTCTTATAATCTTGGTGTAGGCAACAACATTGAATATCTCCTTGCTATAAATAGGGGTGTAGCTTGAGCTACAACTTGTGGTGTTATCTTCAGAGTGGAAGGAGTTATTACTTGAGTTGTACTTGATGATGGAAACAATTCATCTGATATATCATCATGAGGAACATCAGGAATAATGTTTATAGTCATCTCTACACTTCCATCCCATGCTTCATTCTCTATAAACTAAACATTATGATTGATTATAACCTTCCTAGCTATAGGATTAAGCAACTTATATGCCTTTGTATTCTCTAAATATCAAAAAAAAAAAAAAAAAATTATCCTTTATGGTCTAACTTATTCCTAAACGCATCTAGAACGTGTGCATATGCAACATAGCCAACTACCTTAAAATGAGAAACACTATTTTTCTTTCTTGTCCAAGCCTCTTGAGGGACTTTGTTCTTCACACTCTTTGTTGAGCACCTTTTCATGATATAAATAGTAGTTTCTACTGTTTCAACCCAATATTCTTTATGTAAATTTGAGGCTACCAACATACTATGCACCATTTCCATAATGGTTCATTTCTTTCTCTCTACCACAATATTTTGTTGAGGTGTATAACGGGCTGTAAATTGTTTTTGTATGCCATATATTCTATAAAAATTCAAAAAATCATTAGAGATATATTCACCAACTCTATCTATCCTCAAAACCTTGATTTAGTGTCCACTTTACTTCTCTAAAATTTCCTTGAACTACTAAAAATAAGCAAATTCATAAGACTTATGTTTTAAGAAGTATACACAAGTTTTCCTAGTGAAGTCATCAATAAAAGCAAGGAAATAAGTGCAACCTCATATAGATGGTGTTTACATTTGCCCACAAATATCTAGGCAAGAAATATCAAGTGGTTTTCTTACCTTTATTGGTTCACCAATCAAGAAAGACTATCTATGTTGTTTGCCCAAGATACAACCTTCACAAACTCTTTCTAGTTTCTCAATTAATGGAAAACCTTTAACATGTTATTCATATGTAGTGTCTTCAGCCCTTCAAAGTTAAAATTCCTAAATCTAAAATTCCACAACCAAGATTCATCTTTTACAATTGACTAAAACGTTATTTGAATTTCTTCACCACTTCCTTTTGCTTCTCTAGAGCTGAATTTGCTTCCTCCAGAATGTACATTGGCTTGCTCTCAAGTTGAATTGGCTAAATCTACAAAATTCATTTCAACTTGTGATTTTGTATTTTTTGGCTTAAATTTAGTTCCAAAATTTACAATATTTGTCTTATGAATAATTTGGGATGTTTTTTCCTTCATATCTGGCATTATCCTTTAGGGAAACATCCTGTTGCTAGTCATTTGCACTTTGGCAATCCGCTGTGTGCCTGAAAACATGCCCATAATCACACACTCATTGTTTTCCATGTACACTCTATAGCCTTTTTTTACCAACTAGCCTATGCTCATTAAGTTATGTTTTAGACAACCAATATAATACACATCATGCATAACTTTCTACTCCCCCTTATTGGTTAGAGTATTAGTTGTACCTTTACCCAAAATACTGGCCTTGTTGTTGTACCAAGTATGACATCAATTTGAACTAATTCATCCAAGATAGAAAACAAATATACATTACATATCATGTGATTACTAAAATTGGAATCCAAATACCATATGTCACATGGGCTCTATTGGACTAAAATACACTCAATTGGGTAGTTTGTTGAAATTGATTTAATAATCCTAGTACATGCAATAAACATAGTGCTTATGGGAGCGCTACTTGGCAAATTTTGACTTTGTTTGTGCTGTTAATACTATTATTTCTTGCATTCATTAGCATAATGCCCAAATTTCCTATAACAATTACATTGAATGTATGATTTTTCAAACCTTGGGCCACTTGGGTGACTAAAATTATGATTTTAACCTCTACCACCAACATTTATAGGACTACTACTACATCCACCTCTAGGATAACTTCTCCCTCCACCTCTAAGAAAAAATATCCATCATCATCCTCCATGGATTATAGATGACTAAGATGAAAAAGCATTTTCTAATGAGATATTTGACCTGTTGAGTCTATATTCATGATTGATGAAAGAGGCTTGAAGCTCATCAATAGAAAATTGACTCAAGTCTTTGCTTTCCTCTAAAGCCACAACTAGAGGGTCAAATTTAGAAGTAAGACTTATAAGAACCTTCTCAATAATCTTCAAATCATTTATGACCTCTCCATGAGATTTGATTTGATTAATTAGATCAACAACATGTGTAAAGAAAAATTCTACCAAATCTAAGTCTTCCATTGATAAAGTTTCAGAATCTCTTCTAAGGAGCTATAATTTAGTAGTCTTTACCTTGATAAGTAATTTTTAGTGTATCCCATGTCTCCTTGGCTTGCTTTGCTGCTGCTACTCCTGGGACTATGCTCTCATGCATTGCTTGATGGATGTAGAATAAAGTTTCCCCATCTTTCTTCCTCTATTCTTTCAAAGTGTCTTTCTTAGCTTGTGTAAGGGAATTATATGTTTCCTCATCTACTGGTTCCACATAAACATTTTCAACTATATCCCATGTGACTTGAGACTGAAACAAAGCTTTCATGGCTAAAGACTAATACTCATAATTCTTTCATGTGAAAATAGGGGTTTGTAAATTAGACAAGGGTACACCAGATGTGGCAGCCATTAATGGATTTCAAAAGAACTAAAATAGAATGGAAGATAAAGGTTCCTTTGGCTCTAATACCAATTTTTGAGAGACTAAACTACAACAAGCAACATAGGTAGTAAAACACAATATATTTATTTTGAATAAATAAAAGTAGACTATTAAATATAAACCCAAAAATTTAAAAGAAGATAAACAAAATAACTGCAATTGTTAGAAAATCAATTCTGATCATAGAAAAGCTTAAGCAAAATACATATCTTTATTAAAAAACATACAAAAGCTACAACTGCATATAAACTACATATACAAATGGTATGTCCTCTACTGAGGAAATTTTGCTAATTATTTTTTAGACTATTTTTTTTCCTTCCCATCTTTTTGATATATGCATATCTTCCCAAAAAGGATCCTTCTAAATTATTCTATAGTATTCTCTCATTTTTTTCATAGGGCTCATGAAAGGAGTGAATAAGTGAGTAGTTATGCTCACACATGCTAGATTTGACAATTAAAAAAACAATTAAAGCATATCCACTAAGATAGCTGAGCAAATTGAGAAAGGACAAGCATAATAATTTTCATTAAATGCCCAATAGTTAAAAATTAATATTTCCCAATAAGGTGTAATAGTATCTTCTCTTCAAACATCAAGAGATGTGGTGGGAAGTATGTTGAATCTACTATTTTGGTCTTCACCCCTTTCTCTGGCCAGAATAATTACTACTTGTGCCTATTTCTTCTCATATTGTATATTTTCCTAGTTTATTAAAAAGTAAATCATAGGTGTGTTCAAGATGAAATGCATTATACTCATAGCTTAATGCTTAACAACACATCTAGTGGTGTTGGATGCAAGTGAATCAAAACGTATAACTATTAAATTGTGAATCAACACTAGACAACATAAATACACCTATTTTTACAACTCTACCACCAGTATAAGTTAGAAACAAAATCATTATAATTTTAAAAAAAAATATGGGTTGACAATGGGTGGATGCCTCTACATATCAATGAACCACATTCAAATTTTTAGTGCTTGAGACCTTTCAAGGATGACTTGCCAACCTATTCTGTTATTGTTACTACCTTATGAAAATAACTTTCATTGTTTTATATATATTATGCCTTGATGGGGAGACCTATGGGAAGGTCTATGCATATTTAGTTAATTCCATGATCATGCATTTATACAAACCTGATACATTCAGGAACACTTCCTATGTTTTGTGAGTGTATCTAGTATATGTAAGTCTCTTCAATATTATAGATCAAGCTATACACTCAACTTTTTATTCTTCTCAACCACTAATTTTACAAGAAGGGTTGGATTATATATGATCATGTAGATTTATTAGGTTCTTATATGGTAAATGATGGATCTTAACTATATCCATATGGAATATTATATCTACATTATATTAAATCCTTGTGATTTGTATAGAGATAAATTATACAATTGTAATTGAGTATAGATGATAAATAAATCCTATAAATTATAGTATTTAAGTCAAACACACAATAAGAACACACTACATCACATTTATAATCCTTTTCCATAGTGAAAACCTCTTAGTTTGGACTTAAGAACTTTTAAATAAAACTCACTAAACAATAGTTTGGACTTGAGAATCCTACTTAAGTACTACTAACTAAATAATAGAATGCTTGGCATGAAAGGAGATAGAGCTGATTACATTCAATTTAAACCTCTTTAATCAACTCAAACTTAGGTCCCACCTATTGGGTGAATATTTCGTCACTAGTGTATTGATGAGAAAAATAGGTCTTATCAGCCACATCAAAGAAGATTTGTCGGCCAAATGTGCAAGTATACCACATCAAACGGAGAAAAATCTCTCCTCTCATCAAGGGGAGGTTCCCTATGAGTATGAAGGGGCTATATGTATATGCTAATTTTCTATAAATAAGCTAAAAATAACACTCAAGGGTAGGATAACACCATCCATCTATCTTTTTTCAGAGATGATGTTCACAAATCAAAGGGGAAATCTTGATGAAATGATAGAAGGCACTCCTCTTCTTTCAAAAGTGTTGTTTAGTAGACAACAAGAACTTTACAGGTAGTGACAAGTAACTATAAAAGGGCGCAGTAACACAACAAGATGAAATGTAGCACAAAGTCTCCACCTCAACTACCAAAGAGTGAAATACAAAGGATAATGAGGGCATAAAGTCATCCCAAGATCTTATACACAGAAATGGAAAATAAACAAACTAAAGACAATTGTGGCAGCATAAAGTCTCTCCACAGCTAGCTTCAGGACACTGTCTTGATTACATTCACTAATTCTGCTTATTTAATTAAATAGACAAAAAAATATATTAAGGAAATAGACATAAGAACAATTTCCTCAACAACCAAGCTATTTCAGCACAAAGTCTGAAAAATCACTTGTTTTCTTATTCAAATAACAAAATACGATAAACAATCTGAGCTCAAAGTCTCAATAATGCCTTTTAATTTGGGCAAATTTTTGTTTTTGATAACCGAGAGATCTCTCTCAAAAAATAAAAGAAAGTACAATATATAGTGCTCCAAGAAAGACTTGGGCACTTTGTTTCACAAAAATGGCCAATGATACATTCAATGCATTCAATATATTTTAAATTCTGTCCATGGGCTATGTTGGAATTAGGAATTAGTCTTAAATATGGGTTGCCTAATGTGATTCTTGATGTGCTTCCTGATGTCTGTACAACTGTTCATTCACCTTAATGCAAAAAAATAGGCCATGCAATTGAATGTTCATGATCTCTGATGTCCACCTGGTGGGCTGCTTCACCTTCTAGAAACATATCCCATGTGTAGATATTTCTGATCTTTCTCCATCATTTCCCCTTTCCTTGTTGTATTTTGTGTTCTCATGCTATCTTTTCTACTATGTCTTTGTATTGGGAGTTTTTCATCTTTGACATTTGTCACAATCCTCTACTTTGAAACTTTACCAATTTACAAAAAATGGGACCCACAACACTTCTTGCTCGAGCAGCTTTAAAATGGGAATGGGGATAGGTGGTGATTTTTGTTGATCTTAATAAGTGACACGTGACATTTTCCACTATGAAATAGGTGAGGACACTTGGCAATATCCATTTAACTTATAGAAGATTAAGATATCTTTTGAGAGTCATGTGGAAGATGACACATGGTGGTTTTCGTTGAGCTTTTAGAAACACTATAGAAACATGCAAGACTCATTTGGATTCACACAGACGATGACACTTGGCATGCTCTGCTTACTTTAGCAACTCACTCGGGGCCTACCATAGTCCTTATTCAATAATGAAGCAAAAGGAAGAAATGGCATACATTGACACTTGGTGTTTTCCACTAAATTTTATAAGGGACACGTGGCAACTTCTGTTGTATTTACAAAAACACATAAAAACTTTCTGTAGCTGCCACTTGGCACCCTCCGTAGAATTCTGAGAGAAACTTATTTCTACATCTTTATTTGAAAGTTGATGGATATTTCATTATCTTAAATTTGACATCCACATGGACGTCATTGGTTGATTGTTTTAATGGTCCAAGCATCCTTCTCAGCTCCTTGGTTCAATCACTTTCTTGGTTCAATCACTTTATTAGTTCAATCACTTTCCTTTGGGATTTTCCTTTAATCTTCAAATTAATGTTCCTTGTCTTCTGCAAGGGCACCTACCCTTAGTTCACTACTCTTTGCAAGGGTACTTTGGCCTTGGTTCACTGGGGCACTCCTTTGAACTGACTACTTGAACTGACCGATTGAAGCAACTTTGGTTCAACGGTTCAACCGTTCAATCTTGCATTTTGCTCATTCAATTGACCACTTGAACCAATCACTTTGAACCAATCTCATTGAACGTTTGAACCTTTCTTTGTTTAAGGCTAAATGGTTCAACAGTTTAATCACTTTTTTTCTCTTTGGTTGAACCATCCCTTTGAACTAGTCTTTAGAATCATCCGCTTCCTTCCTTTGTCTAGCACTTCATTTGAACCATTAAACCTTTGAACATTTGAACTTTGAACTCTTTTGGTTCAAGGTTCAACCGGTTCATTGTTTCATCCTTTGTTACATCGCTTCTCTATTTTTCTACGTCCCTTGATCTCTTCGAATCCATTGAACTCATTGAACCCATTGAACCAATTTGGTTCAAGGTTTAATGGTTTAATGGTTCAATAGTTCATTCATTTGTTCTTCAAAGCCTTCTTTTCTTCACTACCCTCTACAAGGGCACTTGGCCTTTGGTTCGCTACCTTCCGCAAGGGTACTTGGTCTCTTCACTTTGGGTCACTCCTTTGAACCAGCCAATTGAACTAACCTATTGAACCAACTTTGGTTCAACAGCTCAACAGTTCAATCTTGTGTTCACTTGACTACTTAAACTAAATTCATTGAACCAACAATATTGAACCAATTGCTCATTAAACCTTTGAACCATTGAACCCTTTGAACCTTTGAACAATTTTGGTTCAAGGTTCAACGGTTCAAGCCTTCTTCTTGTCGCTAAGTCTTTTTGAAGCTGTTTGAAGCCATTGAACTTGTTGAAGTGGTTGAACTTTGAACTTTTGCTAAAGAGCTTAACTCTTTAAGCTTGCCAACATCATTGAACCTTGGTATTGAACCCGTTGAACCTTGGCATTAAACCAACCTTCAAATTGCGTAACTGTTGAGAGCTTGTTTCTTTCCTATAGAGTCCGTAGAAATGAACCTGTAGAGTCCATAGAAATGAGTTCATAGAACTAGCGGAGTCCATAGATTCCTTCTTGCAATGTCTGTAGAACTGAGTCCATAGATTTCTTTCCTATAGAGTCCATAGATTTAAGCCTACAGAGTTTGTAGATTTAAGCCTACAGAGTCCATAGATTTAAGCCTGTAGAGATTTGTTAACTAAAAAAGCTTGAAAAATGGAGAATTTAAATGCTCAAAATAATTTTTGAGAAGGGAAGAGGGAATTTTGGCATGCAAGACCAAAAGAGTTCATATGTTGTTCCAAAAATGAGTAACAGATTTTGGGAACAACAGTTGGCTCCAGTTGGGGAACTTATTTTACTTGAATACTTGGAATAGTTGAGGGAAGTAGAAACCAAAATATTCAGTGCCTTGAAGTGTGCCATTGGGCTATGGAGTCATGCTACCCAAAAAAAAAGTGCCAAAAATGTAAATGAAAACTACAAAATAGAACTAAAGACTATACAAATATACATATGTACAGGTAATCTTATCTGATACTTCAAGAGTTGAAGTGCTTCAGATGCTACCCATTGTGAGTTAGAGAAAAGGGTGTGCCATCTTGGTACTTCAACATGAAACTATTCTCACCGTTTAGCTCATAGATAGTGAATGGGCCTCTCCATAGGGAATCGAATTTCCCATGCATTCCCTTTGGTCCTCTTCTCTTATCCCATAATATAACTTGATCACCAATCTAAAAATTATGGTTTTTTGCTTTTTGATCGAAGAGATTCTTCACCAGACTTTGATGCTGCACAATTTAGTCCATTATCATAGTTTGCTGCTCATTCAGCTTAGTTAAGCACATGATCCTCTTGTAGATGGAGCTTTCATATGTCTGATCTTCAACTGCCTTTGCCAATTTCAATGCTGGTAATTCTAGGGTGATTGGTATCTCTACACTGAGACCATATAGAATTTGGAAAGGTGACATACATATCACTCTTTTGGGTGTAATTCTATCTACCCATAAAGCATCAAACAATGCTTTATACCAGGTTAGTTGGGTGTCATCTACCAGCTTCCTGATGATGGTCACCAAATTCTTATTGTTCGATTATGCTTGGCTATTTCTTTGTGAAAAATAATCAGAAGAGTGGGAGAGAGTAATCCCATAATAAAAGCAGAACTGAGTAATCTCATGTGAAGAGAAATAGGCTGCATTGTCGATCACAATCTTGGCTAGGATCCCAAACCTAGAAATGATGTTCTCCTTGAGGAAATTTCATACTACTTGTGAAGCAGCATGTTTGGTTGGAATTGCTTCCACCCATTTGGTGAAGTAATTTGTGGCTGTGAGGATGTAATCATGTCTAGCACTTGAAGATGGGTTTATAGCACCAATGAAATCAATTCCCTATTGCTGAAATGGCTCTTCTAACTACTGGCTTGAGAGGTAGGGCATCTAACTTGGGTATTCCAATGAATTGTTGGCACAGTTCACACTTTCGTACCCATTTGTATGCATCCTGAAACAAAGTAGGCCAGTAATACCTGGCTCTAAGAATCTTGTGGGTAGTTACAAGGACAAAAAAATGTCTTCCACATGCTAGATTATGGAAGGATTCCAAAAGTTTGTTCTGCTACTCTTTATCCATGCAGCTAAGGAACACTCCATCAAGGCTCCTCTTATACAGGCCATTATTCAAGAGGACAAAATTGACAGCTTTCAATTTAACAGTCCTCTTTTCTTTATGAGATAAGTGAGCAAGACACTCACCATAGGTAAGGAAATGAGCAATATTTGAATACCACTCATCCATAGTAGTGACAAAGAGAACTGTTGGTGTGTCTCCTAGTTCTATTTCTTCATTCTCTATTTCTTCTAGTATGTTGTCAGTAATTAATTTGTAGAAACCCCTTCTTCGCACCAATTTTTCTAGTTTGATAACTAGATCAAACTCTCGGATTTTAGCAATCCAATTGCCCCTTTTGGTTTCAAACTCCTGCTGAGTTAGTATGGATTTGACTATGGTATCGGGAACCAATGCAGTAACATGTGATTTCACGATATAAAAATAGAAATGCTTCACTGCCTTGACCATTGCATAAGCATGCTTCTCCATGTTTGAATACTTCAGCTCATGAGCTTTGAGAGGACAGCTCATGAAGGATATGGGAGATTTCACACCTTCTTCATTCTTTTGAACCATAATTGTTACAATTGTGTGCTCAGAAGCATAATTGTACATTATGAAGCTGTTGGTGTAATTTGGACAAACTAGAGTTGGGCCATGGGCCACAGCTGTCTTGAAATTCTGAATTGCCTTCATCATTCTAGCTAAAAGTGGCCTTTCCCTTCATCATGACCATAATATGGTGAGTCTTCTCAGCAAACTCAGGAATGAACCTTCATAAAAAATTCACTTTTTTGAAGAAAGATTAAACCACAGTCTTACTCATGGGTAGAGTAAGCTCCTAGATGGATTTGACTCTTTCTGAGTCAATCTTCATGCCTTCTTGAGATACAATGTGTCCAAGAAGCTTCCCTTTTGTTACTCAAAAAATACACTTCTTAGGGTTTAGAGAAATGCCATTTTGGTGGTAGCATTTCATCACTTGTTGCAAATGGAAGACATGGTCAGGGCGATGCTTGGAAAAAATGGTCAAGTCATCAAGGTATACCATAATGAACTTACCCATTTCATCTTTAAAAGCAAGGTCCATTACTCTCTCGAAAGTAGTGCCAGCATTTATCAGGCTAAATGGCATCCTTCTATATGTAAAGGTGCCCCAAGGTGTGGTGAACGTAGTCTTGTGTTGGTCTGCTTCACTAACTTCCACTTGATTGTATCTTGAGAATCCATCTAGCATTGATACATCTCAAAATTGGTCACTTTCTGAAGTACTTGGTCCATGATGGCCAAAGGATAGTTATCCTTTAAGGGTGACTAATTCAGATTCTTGAAATCCACACAGAGGCAAATTTTGCCATTCTTCTTTCTCACATGTACTATGTTGGAAATCCATGTCGAATGATGGATTGGGAATATTATCCTAGCATTCAACATTTTCTATATTTATGACAGAATAGTACATGATATCTTCAGATTGTATTTCCTAGATTTTTGCTTGTAAGATACTAAATCATCTTTGAGAGGAATTTCATGATGAATTTGCTCAGGCCTGAGCAACTACAGATCATCATAAGAGTATGCCAAAACATCCATGTAATGGTAAAGTAGGTAAATAAATTCAAGTTTCTCCTCTAGAGTACATCACTTCCCAATGTTCACCATCTTTGGGTTTTCCTTAGTAACCAAATTTATCTAATCAAACCCCTAAAGGAGCTTGAATCTATTTTCTGCTATTTGATGAACCTGTCATACTTGTCAAATAGTTTCTCAAGAAAAACCAATCCTTTTGGAATTTTATTCCCTTTTAGCTGCAAGAATTCTTCACCTGCATCTAAGTTCATTTTAGGAGCTGATTTGAGTTTTTGGAGCTTATTGCCTTCAAAGTGAAGCTATTCGACGCTGTCATTTTACTCCAAGAAGACAATGATTTATTTGTCATTGTTAAATACTTGCCAATGACTGGCATTATTAGGTACACTTGGTCAGAAGACCAGCTCGATGGTGTACTTGTCTCCTGTGAAGTCTAGATGAGGGATTAAGAGAGTTGCTAAAATTGCTAGTGCATCAGCTCTGTCATTGAATTCTATAGGTATGCCAGAGATGATGAAAGCATCAAAGCTTTCAATTTGATCCCAGACTAGATTTTGGTAGTGGCACAATCTCTCATTTTTGGTTTGGTACAGGTTTCTCACCTGACAAACCACCAAATCAGCATCTCCTTTAGCATGAAGGAGTTTGATGCCCTTGTATTTAGTGGCTTTCAATCCAAGCAAAAGAGATTCATATTCAGCTGTGTTGTTGGTGTTGTCTAACTACAACTTGTATGAAGAATAAAAAATATCTCCTTTAAGAGATATCAACACAATCCTAACCCCTGAGCCGGTAGAAGAATTGTTGCCATCGAATTCTCAGATCCAAACATCATCAAAAATTGATCTTCTATTACATTTTCCTTCATTAGAGAGGGAAGAACCTTTTTCATCTGTACTGCACCTTACCAATTCTTATGATGTCTCATCTGAGTCAATTCCTAGATCTCCACCTATAGGACTTTCATCTACTAAAACATGAATATCCTTTGTGGTTAAGAAGTAATTACCCATCCCTGAAGATTCAAAAAGAATTTGAGCTTCAGGGGTTGATGTCTAAGTTACAACATATTTTGATTTATTTTTAGGAAGCAGCCTCTACATGATGCCTTTAGTAGGGATCCTTAATTTAGATAGGTCCATGCTAAATTCTCCACCAACATATTTACATAAATTTCACCCTAGAAGAATGCCGTATGAGGCTAGAACATCAACCACCAGGACTATCATCTTGATTTTTTTGTCTAGGAATGTTGCAAATGCAAATTGGGCATCCTTGATTTGTCCCAACAGAGGTACTTATTTGTTCTCCATGGATAAACATCTCCCAAAGATTTTGGTCAATGTAATTCCAAGAGATTCTGCCACCTTGGTAGACATGATGTTGTCAGATGCACCTAAGTCTATTATGCAATTGCTCAGTTTGTGACCATTTATCAATAGGGAAATATAGAAAGTCTCTATTTTCCTAGGGGCAGCTGGAAGAGTAATGATAAGATTGTTTGGGATGGACATGCTCTTTGGGGGATCATGAGTCACATTTTTAACATCTTGTCCTGTAGGGATGGCTTTATTCTTCACACACCAAACTAACCTATCCAACTGCTCAAGATTAGATTGCAAGAATTTAAATTCAGACATTTGAATTTTGGTATTTTTAATAGGGTCAATTATGTCAAATGACTAAAATGGACTAAGAACAGAGAAAGGTAATTCATCTTTCTAATTTTTAGGAGGGGTGGTACTGGTCTGTGGATTTGAAGTTGAAGATGGAGGAATGCTTGATGTATTTACCTTTTTATTACTCACTGGGTCCTTTGGCTAGAAAGATAGAGAAGTTCCTCATTTAGCAATTGAAATTATAGGCTGAGAACTTTCCCCTATTTTTTTTTTATCAACTTGCTAGGCTAAATGGTTTTGGGACCAGGTCAATATAGAATATGATCCATCAATTGCTTCACCTTTATCTTTGAGTTCATCCTAGTAATTTAAAAAATCAATGTTGGAGTCACCAGCTAATTCTTCTTGGTCTTTTGTAAGGATATTAGCATCATTTTCTTTGTTCAATTTAGGCTAGAAAGAGAAATCAGATTTTGTTTCGAGATATCTAATTTTTAAATTGGTTGGGAATTCTTCAATGGCAAGTTTCCCCTATGGGGAGGAAGACAATTTGGCTATCCTTGATTCTTGGCAGCATTGCCTTAGTACGATTGATTGGGGAATTTCCTCCTTGGCATATCTCTGTATGAAGGAGCTGAAGATATCCTTTGTACCATTTGCTTCTTGAGAGCTAGCAACTCATTTGCTAGCTTTTGTACCATTAGATTAGTTGTACCTATAGATGGATATTCAGAAGATGAAGAAGATTTAACTCTGTTAGGATCTCTACTTATCTTTTATGCCAAGATAAGGTCATCTTCCACCTCAGTAGCCAAATCTTGAGTTGCAACAAGGTCTATTTTGCTAGCACGTCTCAGTAGAAAACTCACTTTAGACAGCTGAGAGTTGATGAAGAAACATTTGAGATTCTCAGGTGTAGGTTGAGCAATTGCAAGAATCATGTTCCTTAGCTTGTTGAACTTGTCTATGAAATCCCTCATTGGTTCATGAGGCTCCTTCTTCATTTATGTGAGTTGAGCCAGCGGGACATACACATCTTCTACCGGCTTGAATCTGGATTCAAATTTTGCTTTTTGAGTGTTCTAGTCAGTCACAGTCTAGGCTTGCAGATGATAGAACTAGTCTGCAGTAGCACCTTGTAAAGTTTCTATGAATATCCTGACATCTACATCCTCATAATCCATACCTATTACACCACAGGCTATGTTGAAAGCTGCAATATGTTCATCAGCATGAACTTTCCCATCACCATAGAACTTGGAGAAATTTTTCCTTGAACTACATGGTAGCTCATGTAGAGGTGGAGTTAAATTGAATGGGCCAAAAGAGTTACCCCAAGGGCCTTAAATTTCCATTGTATGACTATGGAAAGGTGAAATAACGAATCTCAGAGGGGTAAGTATTGACAAAGCTTTATTAATAGCAGAAATAGATGCTTTACTCGGTAATAGAGACTTGACTTTAGTAGGAGGAAAGCTCTTAGTTCATTGGAGGTGAGATGGTGAAGGAAACAGATCAAAATTACTTTGTTGTACCAACTCAAATATAAGGTCAACAATACCTTTAACCCTTTGGCTTTGCGTATACCATGGATCTGCCATAGTGTAAAAATAAAAATGGAAAAGAACTGGCACTACTTCAGCTTGAAGCTTGAGGCTTCAAACTGTGCATTCATCCCTAGCGGGATAAATAGATAAGGCTATAATGATAATGGGTAAGACCTAGATGAGAGTCACCAGAGTATTTAATCGATAAGGATAGGAACTGCTTGTTTGAATCTCCAACAGAGTTGCCAAAAATTGTTGGAGTGAAGCTAGTAGTGTTCTTACCTATTTCACATTTTCCCTCATTTATATGAAATGCTTCGATTTGAATAAACTAGAAAAGGACTGGAAATACTTGTTGATCCCCAGTGGTGTCACCAAAAACTATTGGGTGAATATTTTATCACCAGCGTAGTGATGAGCAAAATAGGTCTGATCAACCATGGCAAGGAAGATTGGTCGCCCAAATGTGCAGATTTACCACATCAAAAGGTGACAAATCTCTCCTCTCATCAAGGGGAGGTTCACTATAAGTATGAAGGGGATATATATATATATATATATATATGCTAATCTGCTATAAATAAGCTAAAAATAACACTCATGAGTAGGATAACACCATCCATCTATCTTTTTTCAGAGATGATGTTCACAAATCAATGGGGAAATCCTGATGAAATGATAGAAGGCACTCTTCTTCTTTCATAAGTTTTTTTTTTAGCAGACAACAGGAACCTTTCAAGTAGTGACAAGTAACTGTAATAGGGTGTAGTAACACAAAAAGATGAAACGTAGCGCAAAGTCTCCACCTCAACTGCCAAAGAGTGAAATAGAAAGGATAATGAGGGCATAAAGTCATTCCAAGATCCTTTACATAGAAATGAAAAATAGACAAACTAAAGACAATTGTGGGAGCACAAAGTCTCTCCACAACTGGCTTTAGGACACCTTCCTGATTACTTTCACTAATTATGCTTATTTAATTAAATGGACAAAAAAAAGTATTAAGGAAGTAGACATAAGAAAAATTTCCCCAACAACCAAGCTATTTCAGCACAAAGTCTGAAAAGTCACTTGTTTTCTATTCAATTAATGAAATATGATAAACAATCTTAGCTCAAAGTCTCAGTAATGCCTTTCAATTTGGGTAAATTTTTTTTTTGATAACCAAGAGATCTCTCTAAAATAATAAGAGAGAGTCTAATAGATAGTGCTCTAAGAAAGACTTGGGTGCTTTGTTTCACAAAAATGGCCTATGATGCATTCAATGCATTCAATACATTTTAAATTCTATCCATGGGCTATGCTAGAATCAAGCGTCGGTCTTAAATATGGGCTCCCTGATGTGTTCCCTGATGTGTGTATAGTTGTTCATTCACTTTACTCAATGAAAAAAAAAGGCCACGCCATTGAAATTTCACGCTCTCTGATGTCCACCGGGTGGGCTTCTTCACCTTCTAGAAACGTATCCCATGCATGAATATTTCTGATCTTTCTCCATCATTTCCCCTTTCTTTGTTGTATTTTATGCTCTCAGGCTATCTTTTCTATTGTGTCTTTGTATTGGGAGTGTTCCATCTTTTACATATGTCACAGTCCACTGCTTTGAAACTTTACAAATTTACAGAAAATGAGACCCATAAGACTTCTTGTTCGAGCAACTTTAAAAGGGAAATGGGGATAGGTGGCACTTTTCACTGATCTTAATAAGTGACACGTGGAATTTTATGCTGTGAAATAGGCGAGGACACTTGGTAGTATCCGTTTAACTCATAGAAGCTTAAGTTATCTTTTGAGAGTCTTATAGAAGATGACACATGACAGCTTCTGCTGAGCTTTTAGAAACACTATAGAAACATGCGGGACTCATTTGGATTCACACGGATGATGACACTTGGTGCACTCTACTTACCTTATCAACTCACTTAGGGCCTACCACAGTCCTTATTAATGAAACAAAAGGAAGAAACAGCAGACGTTGACACTTGGTGCTTTCTATCAAATTTTACAAGGGACACATGGTGACTTCTGTTGTATTTAGAAAAACACATTAATACTTTCTACAGTTGCCACTTGGCACCCTCTGCAGAACTCTGAAAGAAACTTATTTTTGCATCTTTATTTGAAAGTTGATAGATATTTCATTATCTTAAATTTGACATCCACAGGGACGTCCTTGGTTGATTGTTTCAACAGTTTGGGTGGCCTTCTCAGCTCTTTGGTTTAATCACTTTCTTGGTTTGATCACTTTATTAGTTCAATCGCTTTCCTTCAGGATTTCCATTTGATCTTCAAATCAATGTTCCCTATCCTTCACAAGGGCACCTACCCTTAGTTCACTACCCTCTGTAAGAGTACTTTTGCCTTGGTTCACTGGGGAAGTCCTTTGAACCAACTGATTCAACCAACGTTGGTTCAATGGTTAAACGGTTCAATCTTGCATTCCACTCATTCAATTGACCGCTTGAACCAATCACTTTGAACCAATCTCATTGAACCTTTGAACCTTTTTGGTTCAAGGTTCAACAGTTCAATCACTTTTTTGCTCTTTGGTTGAACCATCCCTTTGAACTAGTCTTTGGAATCATCCACTTCCTTCCTTTGTCTGGCACTTCCTTTGAATCATTGAACCTTTGAACCTTTTAACTTTTAACTCTTTTGGTTCAAGGTTCAATCAGTTCATTAGTTCATCATTTGTTCCATCACTTATCTATTTTTCTAAGTCCCTTGATCTCTTCGAATCCATTGAACTTGTTGAACCTGTTTAACCCGTTGAACTAATTTGGTTCAAGGTTCAATGCTTCAACGATTCATTCCTTTGTTCTTCGAAGCCTTATTTTCTTCACTGCCCTTTGCAAGGGCACCTGGCCTTTGGTTCACTACCTTCCACAAGGTTACTTGGTCTCTTTGCTTTGGGGTACTCCTTTGAACCGACTGATTGAACCAACTTTGGTTCAATGGTTCAACGGTTCAATAGTTCAATCTTGTGTTCACTTGACCACTTAAACCAACTTCAGTTAACCAACCACATTGAACAAACCACTCATTGAACTTTTGAACCATTGAACCCTTTGAACCTTTGAACCATTTTGGTTTAAGGTTAAATGGTTCAATGGTTCAAGCCTTCTTCTTTTCGCTAAGTCTTTTTGAATCTTTTTGAAGCCATTGAACATGCTGAAGCGATTGAACTTTAAACTTTTGCTGAAGCACTTAACTCTTTAAGCTTGCCTAACATCATTGAACCTTGGCATTGAAACCGTTGAACCTTGGCATTGAACCAACCTTGAAATTGCCTAAGTGTTGAGATCTTGTTTCTTTCCTGTAGAGTCCATAGAAACGAACCTACAGAGTCCGTAGAAATGAGTTTGTAGAACTGGCAGAGTCCGTAGATTCCTTCCTATGAAGTTTGTAGAACTGAGTCTGTAAATTTCTTTCCTATAGATTTCATAGATTTAAGCTTGAAGAATTTGTAGATTTAAGCCTATAGAGTCCGTAGATTTAAGCCTGCAGAGATTTGTTAGCTGAAAAAGCTTGAAAAATGGAGAATTTGAATGCCTAGAACAATTTTGGAGAAGGGAAAAGGGAATTTTGGCTTGCAGGACCAAAATACTTCATATGTTGTCCCAAAAATGAGTGACAGATTTTGGGAACAACACCACCATTTAACAATGACTTTCATTGGCATTATAAATTTTATTTTTAGACCTTTTCAAAGGCATATAATGGGTTTTTCACATGAAAAAACTCTTTGAGCTAGATTATTTCCACTTGAAGTAAAAGTATCATGGCAAAAATAAGAAAGAATTAGAAATGGAGCTTTATTTGGTCTTTTCTTTGTTTTAAATAGGTATTATGTGTTGTATAAGTTTTGTTAGGAAATGTTTTGACTCAACCAAAATGTATTTTTTTTATATGTTTAAAAAAAGTATTAAAATCTTTAATTTTTGCTAGATATCTATGATTCACATTTTTCTTAATTATTCCATTAGTTTATAACAATTCATCTTCCTTTATGTTATTGTCACATTTTGCAATTAAGACTACATTAGACATTTCATATCTTAAATAATCCAAGGAATTTACATAAGGGTATGTACGTCTATCAAATTATAATTGAAAGAAGATATTTTTCAAATATTATATACATTGAAAATATGATAAAAGAGATGTATGAAAATTTTGATGTATTTACAAAATACAAGAATTGGTTGATAAAATGTCTCAAAAAGATGTGATTGCATGGAATGCAATGATTGCAAAATGTGAAAAAGTGGATTTTAGAAAGATCCTCTCATAATAGTCTAACTAATTAATTACCTTATAAAAGTATCCTAACCAATTTTATAAAGATAAAATGGGTTTTACATTCCACGATAGGAATATAAGCAAAATAAGACAACATCCACAATAAACATAAACTATTGTTTAAAATGTCTTAGTAAAATGTGGTCATACAAACTGTAATGATGAACTTAGGACACTTATTTGTGTTTTATGAAGATTGGAATATTTCACCATTATGGTTTAATATGTTATTATCTTAGCAGTAACTCCATTAATTTAATATGAAAAAGTGTTGCATTTTGTTTTTTTCAAGTTAATGGTTTGCATGTTTTGTAGAAAATTTGTTATGGAACATTTTTTTAGGTAATGTTTTGATTAAACCAAAATAATTTTTATAGGAACACATGATAATGTAATAATATATTTCATCATTTTTATATAAATTCTTCATATCTTTTGGAATCATTCTATTAGTTTATAAAATATCAATTTCCTTTTCTATGTTACCATCATTTTGTAATTTAAAGTTTATTAAAGAATTTATACCTTTATTATTACAAGATTTTTATATAAGTGTATGTACATCCATATTAAAGCATAATCAAAAGTAGATATTTGTCAGATGGTTCACTTGATGCATTATTCTATGTAGTAAGATATGAATACACATAGTTTTATCAAGTTATTTCATCTAAGGAACAATATGATCTCTTAAATGATTTGATTCATCATTTTAGAGGTATAAATTTCACCATAGGTGTCCAAACCATTGATATTGATACTATTTTTACATCAACAACTTCAATTATATATGTGATTCCACCCATCGTGTGGGGGAAATACAAAGTTTCTCTTTGATTACCATTAATGTATAATAAACTATGCCCATACTATGATGAATATGCATGTTATAACACAAACCTGACCTACTGCACATTCCATTGATCAAACTATTTCAAATTTGAAAGATATGGTGTTACAGTTAGAACAAGGTGATTTTACAGTTAGTCATTTAATGGATTCACATGCTTTGCTTTATAATACTTTAGCCCAACTATTTTCATTTATTCTTTATATATGGATTTTATATCTCCTGGGATTCCATTATATGATGGTAAAGGTGATCTAGAGAAATAGTTTAGATCCTTTTGTGCATCATGCTTGGACTATACACTCAATAATAAATTACTAACCAAGTTATTCTTTAGCAGTCTTAAGGACAATATTTTGAGGTGGTTATATGATCTCCCCTTATAATTATTTAGAGTATTCAACCGATTGGAAAATTGGTTTCTAGCAGTTTTCTCCACTGACATTGACGATAAATTATCTTATTCATTAATTATTAAACTCAAGAAAAGATCCAACAAGCAATTAATGACTATGTACCTTGGTTTATGACTATGTTATCTAAGATAACCAATCCTATGGTAGATAATGAGATAATATATATCTTAAATAGAATATTTCTTGCAAAACTTCATGATTCTATATTTTAAAATAAATTTAATTATTTTGATGAGTTATGTCATGTAGTGATAGATATCTAAGTTAAGCTCATAGATTTGAACAAACTCAAATGTATATCTAATGCTACAACTAATCCCAGAAAAAGGTATCAAATCAAGCTAATTTACAATTTCAAATAAAATGAAACCAATAAAGAGGGGGAAAATGGCTAGTGCAGATCTCAAAATATAAATCAACTTCTCTTATCTACTCCATAGAAGAGGTAGTTTTCATAATTACATAAACTGCCTCACATATTATTACAAAGGTGACTTGAGTGCAACCTCATTTCTCTCCCTCAACCATAATAGGTATACGTGAGTATGATTTTCCCTAAGAGTTATGATAGTAATGAATATTATGATTATAATATATGTGTAGGATACTATACAATTAGATGCCTAAATCTAAGAAACAAGATTTGATATCTCTTTGGTAATGAAATTATTGAGCCTAGAATACATACAAATGATCCTAGAATACATACAAATGATTCAAATTTATTTAATCAATTTCTAAAGCATGAGGAAATATGAAGCGATAATACTTAAGAGGTACATTGTACTTACACTGCACATCCTCCTCCTTTGAAACATGGTCACCTATTTAAAAATATTATTGGTACACTTACATGCATATCATCACAATGTCATATTAGTAAATTTGATGATAGTGAGTTTATTGAGGATGATTATATTTCAGTTAAATATTTGTATGAGATTACATTAACTCTCACCCTATGTAGTTCATAATTTCATGGTTGACAATGGTTCGTGCAAAAATATATGTATAATGAGACTTATCAACACTTTTTTATACACACAAAAGGATATACTAGATACAAGAATATTATTCAATGGATTTGATTGACGGATATGTGACACTCTTAAGTGATTCATGTTACCTCTTCACATTGTATTTTTAATAGTGGACATTTTTGGTAGTATAATTCAAAGTATAAAATCATAGAGTATGTATGAATGACAAGTTTATGATATGTAGTATTTTTTATAAGGTCATTTTTTATGTATTTGACACATGATGGTATATCAAAATTTTATAATAAGATGAAAAGACTCATTCAGGATGGAAATTAAAGGTTATGAATGTTAAGCAAGAGAGCCTTTGTAAGACCTATAAATATTGTAATGTTGTAAAGAAAAAGAGTTCTAAATTATGAGAGATTAACATAGAGATTTGTTGATGGGTCCATTTAATGTCTTCTACAATGTTTTATGTGGATTTTTCCCCTACTCCATTTATTATGTTGATTAATAAAATAATAGTGAGTTTTATATGTATTATAAACTATGTTTCAAGGAATATTCACTAAGTATGAACTAAATGAGTGAATTATATTTCCTTATCCCCATATGATTCTATGAATTTGTACATAAAGTTGGAAAAACAAATCTTAACATGTTCTAATTGTAATTTATAGGAACCTCTGCTAACAATGGTGTAATGTGTGTGGTTTTTGAAACATGTTGAGTGGATACTAGGTCAGAAAGATTTATAATGATGGTTGGATGAGAGAACTAAAAAAACATTAGAGAAAAAGAGGTTAGATGAATTGTAAGTACCATAAAGAATAATCTGAGTACATTCATGAAGAAATGTGGGAATTTTTATAATGTGACGTTCCTAAAATGTTATCAACCAAGTTGTCAATAATATAATATTAATGATTTAGGCCAAACGAAACATAACACTTTATTTGGACTAAATAAATGGTAGAAATATTATGAAGATTGGACAATAATTGGATGCATGTGATAAACCATTGGCTAAAAACCATTATTTAAAGATACATCACTAATTTTTATATGTAAGTGTACATTACATTTTAAATTGAACAAGATTTATGTGTAATAGGAATCATAAGTAAATTTATGTAGTGACTACTAATACTTGTTAATATGTTAGTTATGGAGAAGGCCATGGTGTCAATGTTGACCCATATGGAGTAGTAATCTAGGGTGCTACAAGGATGTAGACTAAAGAGAGTGACTGATGAGGAATTGAAGGATGGAACTATAATATCCCCTACTTCCTAATGAGTCTTTTTGGTGGAGAACTGATAGCTTATTTTATTCCCATAGGCTAAGTCAAGTAATGTAATGGAATAGTAGTGTGGGGATCACTATTCACCAATTATTATTCATTAACACTATTCATGGATCACTATTCATGAGTGACTATGAATGATGACATGGCATAGTGATGAGGTATCATAGGGTGATGTGGCTTGGACCACAAGCAATTTTTAATGTTGAAAATAGAGGAGAGAGAAGTGGGGTGCAATTCTCCACTTGGACATGTGAAAGAAATAGTAGAGCATGTGAAGAGACAATTTGATTGAGAATTATATCAGTACACATAGTAAAAGTGAAAAGAAGATGATGAATATCCCTTGCACATGTGAGAGAGAGACCCTTGCACATGTGAAAGATAAATTAAATGATAATCATGTGGGGGTGCATGGGAAAGTCAAAATAATATCCCTTACACATGTATGAGAAAGAGAAAGACTATTTGCGCATGTGTGATACAACATGCACTATTAATGAATAGTGATACCACTCCAAAGTGTGGTGCAAATCTTTCTCTCTCATACTCTTCCCTCTCTTTTTCCTTTTTTTTTCATTTATATTAGTATGACAGTTCTCCGTTGTAAATGCATATTTTTACAAACACAAACCCCCCTTTTTTATGGTATTGAACATTAGTTCAACTTCTTGAAATCTTGGAGAGATTTTCACAATTTTGTTAGTTTCGGTGATGGAAGATTCCTCCCTAGTTGGATATTGAGGGTTTCATTTAGGAAACATATATAGACTTCATTGGAGCATGCCTCACTTGGTGTTGTAATGGTTATAATTTTTTCATAGTTTTATGTTATTTATTTGTAAGAGTTGTTAAATCCATTGTTGTAGGAAGATAGTATTAAGAGTAGTTTGTGTTTGTATCCACTATTGTTATCATTGTGATAATTTCTATGAAATGAATGAATATGTAAGTGTGTGATTTGGTGTTATTCAACATTTTCTATAAATGTATGTGATTTGTCATTATTGATCATAGATATCAAAAATTAGAAATTTAAAGTGTCATAGGTTTTTAGGAAGTCATATTGTTGTAGTTTATGTGTTTTAGCAATTATCCCCTCAAATAAATATTTCATTATTATCATAGCATTAGTTTAAAGTGTTGTATTTTATACTTTTATATGTTTTTTATAAAATATCTCATTTAGGGATATTTCAATGGTATCATAGCTGGTGATCTTGCCAGCTTGAAGATCTTGTATTATGTGATGCTTCCAAGTGATATGGAAAATAGGTATTAGAAAATAAAGAAAAGGAAATTAAAATAAAATAGGTCTTGTATTATGTAGATGTTCTTTTGGTTACTTGTGGAGTTTGTTGTACTCTTGGTGTGGGTAATAACTTTGAAGATCTCCTTATTGTAAATGGGGGTGTAGTTTGAGCTAAAACTTGTGGTGTTGACCTGGGAGTGGAAGGAGTTATTGCTTGAGTTGGACTTGATGATGGAAACACCTCATCCACCATATCATCATGATAAATATTAGGAATAATGTTTATATTCCTCTCTACATTTCCATCCCACACTTCATTCTCCATAAACTCAATATCATGACTAATTATAACCTTCCTAGTGATAGGATTAAACAACTTATATGCCTCTATATTCTAAAAATAGCCAACAAATATACAATTTTTTCCTTTATGGTCTCACTTATTCTTAAACTCATTTGGAACATGTGCATATGCAACACAACCAAATACCTTAAAATGAGAAACACTATGTTTCTTTCTTGTCTAAGCCTCTTGAGGGACTTTGTTCTTCACACTCATTATTGGTAACCTATTCATGATATAAATATTAGTTGCCACTACTTCAACCCAATATTCATTAGGTAAATGTGAGGCTACCAACATACTACGTGCCATGTCCATAATGGTTTGGTTCTTTCTCTCTGTCACACCATTTTATTGAGGTGTGTAACAGGTTGTAAATTATTTGTGTATGTCATGTAATTTACAAATTTTAGAAAATAATTAGAGATATATTCACTGCCTCTATCCATCCTCAAAACCTTGAAGTAGTGGCCACTTTGCTTCTCCAAAAGTGCCTTGAACATATGAAAATAAGAAAATACATCAAACTTATGTTTTAAGAAATATACCCAAGTTTTTCTTGTAAAGTCATCAATATAACTAATGAAATAAGTGTTGCCTCATATAGACGGTGTTTGCATTTGCCCATAAATATCTGAGTGAACAATATAAAGTGGTGTTCTTGTTCTTATTGATTCACCAATCAGGAAAGACTCTCTATGTTGTTTTCCCAAGATACAACCTATAGAAACTCTCTCTAGTTTCTCAATTAATGGAAAACCTCTTACCATGTTCTTCATATGTAGTGTCTTCATCCCTCTAAAGTTAAAATACCTAAATATGAAATGCCACAACCAAGATTCACCCTTTGTAACTGACTAAAATGATGTATGAATTTCTTCACCACTTCTTTTTGCTTCTTCAGAGCTGAATTTGCTTGATCCAAAATGTACATTGGCTTGCTCTGAAGCTGAATTGGTCAAATCTGTAGAATTCACTTCAACTTTTGATTTTTTGTTTTTTGTCTTAAAGGCAGTTCCATAAATGTACATTATTTTCCTTATGAATATCTTCGACTATTTTTCCCTTAATATCTGACATTATCCTCAAGGGAAACATCCAGTTGCTAGTCATTTGCACTTTGGAAATTAGTTGTGTGCTTGGAAACCTATCCATAATCACCCACTCATTATTTTCCATGTACTTTGTTATCTCCTTTTTGTACTAGTTGGCTTATGCTCATTAAGTTATGTTTTAGACCAGAAGCATAATACACATCATGTATAACTTTGTGGTCCCCATTTTTGGTTAGAATATTAATTCTACCTTTACTCAAAATAATGACCTTGTTGTTGTTACCAAGTATGACATTAGTTTGAAATAATTCATCCAAGCTAGAAAATAAATCTACATTACCTATCATGTGATTACTGCAACTGGAATCCAAATACCATATGTCACATTGGTTCTCTTGGAATACGTTGCACTGAATTGGGGAGATTGTAGGAGTTGCTTCAACAATCCTAGTTCATGTAATAAATATAGTGCTTGTGGTAGTGCTACTCGATTGATTTTGACCTTGTTTATGTTGTTCATACTATTTTTTCTTGCATTCATTAGCATAATGCCCAAATTTCATACAATAATTACATTGAATGTGTGATTTTTCAAACCTTGGGCCACTTGGGTGACTAAAATTCTGATTTTGACCTCTACCACCAACATTTGTAGGACTACTGCTACATCCACCTCTAGGAGAACTTCTCCGTCTACCTCTAGGACTAAATTTTCACCATCATCTTCCATGGCTTATAGATGATTGAGATGAAATAGCATTTTCTAATGGGATGTTTGACTTATTTAGTCTATATTCATGATTGATGAGAGAGGCATGAAGCTCATCAACAAAAAATTGACTCAAGTCTTTAGTTTCCTCTAAAGCCACAACTAGAGGGTCAAATTTAGAAGGAATACTTCTAAGCACCTTCTCAACAATCTTCCTATCCTCTATGACCTCTCCACGATATTTGATTTGATTAATCAGATCAACAACATGTGTAAAGAAAGATTCTACCGAATCTGAGTTTTTCATTGATAAATTTTCAAAATCTATTCTAATGAGCTGTAATTTAGCAGTCTTTACCTTGTCCATATCTTTATAATCCATTTGTAATCTATCTCATGGCTCCTTGGCTTGATTTTCCACTGCTACTCTTGGGAGTATGCTCTCATGTATTGCTTGATGGATGTAGAATAAAACTTTCCCATCCTTCTTCTTCTGTTCTTTCAAAATGTCTTTCTCAGCTTGTGTAAGGGCATTATATGTTGCCTTGTCTGACGGTTCCACATACCCATTTTCAACTATCTCTCATACGTCTTGAGACCGAAACAAAGCTTTCATGGTTAAAGACCAATACTCATAATACTTTCCTCTGAAAATAGGGGTTTGCAAACTGGACAAGGGCGCACTAGATGTGGAAGCCATTAATGATTTCAAAAGAACTCAAAAAAAATGGAAGGACAGAAGTTCGTTTGGCTCTAATACCAATTTGTGAGAGACTAAACTACAGCAGCCAGCTCGGATATTAAAACACAGCAGATTTAATTTGAAGAAATAAAAGCAGAGCAGTAAATATAAACCCAGAAATTTAGAAGAAGATAAACAAAACAGCTACAGCTGTTGGAAAATTAATTCTGCTCACACAAAAGCTTCAACAAAATGCACATCTTCATTAAAAAAATCATACATCAATTACAGCTACACATAAACTGCATATACAAATGTTATGCCCTCTGCTGAGGAAATTCTGCTCATTGCTTTTTGGATTTTTTTTTTTTTTTTTTGCTTCCCGTCTTTCTGTTGTACGCATATCTTCTCAGAAAGGCTCCTTCATTCTTCTAGATTATTCTCTCCTTTTTGTATAGGGCCCAAGGCAAAGAGCGAATGAGTAGTTATGGGTCACACATGCTAGATTTGACAATAGCAAAAAAATCAATTAAAGCATATCTTCTTGGACAGCTGAGCAAATTGAGAAAGGACAAGCAGAATAATTTTGATTAAATGCCCAGCAGTTAAAAATTAATATTTTCCAATAAGGTGTACCAGCAGCTTCTCTTCAAACATCAAGGGACATGGTGGGAAGTATGCTGGAACTACTATTTTGGTCTTCACCCCTTTCTCTTGCCAGAACAATTATTACTTGCGGCTGTTTCTTCTCATATTGTATATTTTCCCAGTTGCTTAAAAAGTAAATAGTAGGTGAGTTCAAGATGAATGGTATTAGACTCGCGGCTTAACGCTCAACAACATGTTCAGTGGTGCTGGATGCAAGCGACTTAACACGTAAAACTGTTAAACTGTGAATCCACAGCAGACAACATAAATAAAAAATTAAGTTAGAAAACAAATCATTTCAATTTAAAAATAAAAATAAAAACCTATGGGTTGACAATGGGTGGATGCCTCTACATATGAATGAACCACACGGAAATTTTTAGGGCTTGAGACCTTGGGAGGATGGCCCGCCAACCTATTCTATTGTTGTTACTACCTTATGAAAAGAACATTCATTATTTTCTGTTTATGACGCCTTGATGGGGAGGCCTATGTTTGTAAGTAATTCCACGGTCACGCATTTATACAAATCTGATTACATTGAAGAACAGTCCCTGTGTTTTGTGAGTGTATCTACTATATGTAAGTCTCTTCAATCTTCCAGATCAAGCTATACGTTCAACTTTCTCTTCTTCTCAACTACTAATTTTACAAGAACGGTTGGATTATATACGATCATGTTGATTTATTGGGTTCTTATATGATAAAGGATGGATCTTGATCGTATCCATATGGAATATTGTATCTACATTCTATTAAATCCTTGTGTTTTGTATAGAGAGAAATTATACAATTCTAATGGAGTATAGATTGTAAATAAATCCTGCAAATTATAGTCTTGCAGTCAAACACAAAATAAGAACACACTACATCACATTTAAAAGCCTTTTCCACATTGAAAACCAATTAGTTTGGACTTAAGACTCCTTAAATACGACTCACTATGTAATGTCCTTACTAATGGGCTCACTAAAAAACACTGATTTTATACTAAGGAATTCTGTCAAACACTTTATGGAATATCAGAAATTACATTGCATTAAGAAATTTGTCAAAAATATCACTGAACACCGCTTTATAATTTCGTCAAACAGTTGTCAAACAGTCTATACTGCTGTAATTTATAACTAGATATGAAATTAATTCACTTAGCCAATTTATTCAAGAAAAAAAATATAGATCCTTTTTAGAATAGAAATTTCGATCTTCAGACTTTAGCAAATATGGATAGAATGCAAATGATTGGCAATTAATTATATCACTATGCAAATACAGTTGGGTATAAACTTAAGTGTTTATAACAATCAACGCCTCAGATATACCAAGCAATGGCGATTAAGGACGGAACCTGGACTGCCGACTATGAGCTGCCACAATGGACGACTTGACAGATGTTTGGCGCACTCAGCAAAGGTCCAGATATCAAGGTTTGGAGCACTCAGCCAGGTCGACGCCTTATATGTTTGCCCTGAAGGCAGGTGTTTTCCGTATGACTAAGCACAATAGAAACTTGCGCTTGGCTTGTCTTCTGGCTCCGGCGGCTATCAAAATTTCTCTTGTTGTCGACCCAAGGACCGATTCTATGTATGACGCCTGGTTGCTGTTCACTCCCCTGTCAGCGCACCTTGCTGTGTATCGGTACGGATTAATTTCTGCCTTTACTGATAAGCCTATCTAGGAACTGAATATTGGCGCCAGACTGAGAGGAGCGCCTTCCAAAATATATAAATGAATCGCCCAGCTAAGAGCGCCGTGGGGTTACAGGTAAATCGCTGTCTTCTGGGCTGCCGCGACTGCCGTACTATATTTGCCGTACCTATACGGACGGTAAACAAATATACTGTCCCTGTGGGTTCTTCAGATAGATGGATGATGAAATCGCTCCACCAAGGGGTTTCCAAAATATTCCGTTTTCGAAACGAAACAGCATATAAAATCGCTGAATGATCAATGTTCCGATCACTAAAAACACAAACTCTCAGATATAAAAATCTGAGTACTAAATAAGCCCAACTTGAAGTCGTTGAATCCCACTTCTAAGTGCAACCCTTCGGATGATCTTTCACACCCTCAGTTATGCAAATCGCTTGAGAGGTATCGTTCTCAAGGATTAATCTGACGATTTGCAGACTCTGCAGTCTTACAAATGCTCAAGGAGATTCAATGATCAAAAATAAACTCTGGATGCCAAATACTAGACCCATAGGGTCTATTTATGCACTTTTTGGAACTTCCAAGAGTTTCCGTAATACATCATACAAAACTTGTTATACTTTTTAAATAAAAGTAATTTTATGAAAATAAAAATAAAAGTGCATTTTTAAAAATTAAAATATAACAATTTGGCCTCCATAATAAAATAAACTATCTCTCGGATCATCGTGAGCCGTTGAATCGCCAACAAGACCCTCTCACCACCTTTATCTGCCTACGAGAGTTAGGAATAGGCAAAATCCTCGTAGAATGTCACGTTAAACGATGTCAGCCAGAATGGGGACATGACAATCCGCCCTTCCTGAAATTGCTTGTCCCCAAGCAATCACTGAACAACAAACCAATCAATTCACCTGGATCCCAAATGTAATCATGATCTATACTGCTGTCAATTAATGCAAGCTCCTACATTATCCTTTGAAAAATAATCAAAAGAAATCCATAATCAAACTGGCAAATACTACTCAACCAAGCTCCAAAACCAGTATTGCCATAGTCAGAAACCCATGAGAAACAAACTCTCAAATTCTCAGAATCCAAGTAGAGTGGACATCCCAAACTGCCAATACTGTAAATACCATCAATGTATCCCACTGGCTTATGCAGAATGTACAATCCGAATCTACAACAATGGTGAACACTCTCGAATGAAATTGTACCAAGTATGGAGAATCCACACACTGTACAACTCATGCAGTCAATGCAACTCTGTAGATCATCGGCCACTGTCTCATAACCATAACTCCCATGTACCACTGATGGTGAATAGTCATCATATGATAGATAAAAAGAACTAGAACTCAAATCAAATTTAATGGCCATCAACTTCTCAATACATGGATCAAATGCAAACTGATGAACATACCTTGTAGTATAATGCTGATAAAAAAAATTGACTTTAGTCAACAGCTCACCATGTATAGGTGGTACAACCAACTGTGACTGAAGTCGCTCTAACTCCATGGTCACCTCAGTCAAATGAAACTGTGACTCCTCAAAAACCAACTGTGTACTCTCAAGAATCCCAGAAGTCACCTCGAGCTGCTGAGTAAGCCCACTCACCTCATCTTCCTTGGTCAATAATGCATCGTATGTTGTGCTGCCCCACTCCATAAGATAATCTCTATCGGTTACCAACTACATATAATCCAGTCTCAGAATCTGGATAGCCTCCCATAAAGAGTGGATCTCTGTCAACAAAAAATAACTGCCTCCTTGCTCATTGTTAGTAGGAGAACCCCATCCATAAACTGCTAACAACTGACGAGCAGCATCGAAATGCTCACAAGCTATAGCAATGTCTCGCTCACAAACTCTCAGCTGATTAGACATATGATGGCGCTGACTAGATTGTCTCCTACAATCCTCCTCTAAGGCAAGAGTATCAAAAACTATAGCATCGCTGCCCAATTCCTCCGTACCGAAAGAAACTGTCGAGAAAACTAAGTCCTCAAAACTGTCCACTACATCCGCTGCGATACGATCCTGGGGCTGATCTGCAATCACTGATAATTGGGATGTGCCCAAATCATCATAAGCCCACTGTATCCTAAGTGGATGACTGGAAATGCACACAACTCCCAATACCGGTGTATAGAAACTAATACAATCATCGGACAAGCCGATGACACAAAAAAGGGCAACACTATGCAATATGCTAATCAAATCTATGATAGCACCCATACAATCACTGTTGCCAATGAGTGATAAAGATTTCCAGTCATCTGAGTCCCAAACACCAATATAACAATCCCGAGTCCATATCCATAAACTAGAATCAGCTGGTAACTCAAGCAAACTCTTCACCTGAATAATATGGCTAATACCAACTAACTCCCCAAACCTATCAGATAATGTCACTGAATCTAGGATGTGAAAGCAAGATGAACTTACAATATCATTAGCGACCATATATGATCTACCTGCTGTAGAAAGTTGAGTGCAAGATGAAACTAATCTTGACTCCATGCCACGCTCATCCACAGGTCTCTCCTCGTCCTGGAACGCCAATGGAGAATGCACCAAGGAATTTCGAGTATCCTCCAGCTCATGAGAAAGCTGGTCAACCTCTTCTTCCTTCTTCATTAATGCTTCTAAATAGATTCTTGCAATATTAACGAGATGATCGTGATCTGAAAGTAGGTGTATGTAATTTACCTTCATTGCCTCCATGCCTTCCTTGATCTGTTGTAAGTCATCACAAGATGATCCTGCTGTGACTTCCTTTTGTCTCTCTTGCAGTTGAATCATTCAAATGTGATTCCCAATCAACCCATACATTCTATCATGATGGGATAAGGCCGCGACAATATCCTTTTCACTTGTCTTCAGTTGGCTTGCCAAACCAAGGGAATAACTACTAGCCTCTATCTCATGTGAAGAAGCATCCAACTGTGCCTGATACTCATTTTTTGCAAAGGCCTGAATGCTCACTTTTTGATCAACTGTACTGGAATCAATATCTGTGTTAACCATGCAATCACTTTCTGATGCCATTAGCTCAATCTGCATGACATCATTAACCGCTTCTACCTATGAGGATAAATTATTACCTGAAGATGTGTTAAGGTCTTCCTGTACTAGATCAGCATTTTTGTCAAACTCATCATTCAAGTTTTTGCCTGTCATAAGGAAAGTACTACGATCCTTAGGCCTATCAATTAAACTCTTTAACCAAGTACATGCCATAGGTGACAAATTCCTTTCTTTTGTCCAGACATACCATAAATCTTCTACCAAAGATTTAGAAATTTCATCCTCCTCCTCAAACAAGATTGTGAACATGATAGAGTGCATTGATGCTAATACATTGATTGAATGAAAGTCATCTATAATATTCCAAAATGTATTAAACATTCTGTGAATGTCATCAATACAACCTAATGACAACATAATGTTTTCAAATCTACACCTTGCAAATACTTCAAGTAATCTTGCCCTCTTTGTGAAATGAGGGTCCCTAATGTCATCCAATTTTTCAAAAAAATTCACCATGGCATGAAGTACCTTTCTCATAATCTGATCATCATAAGACATAAACCCAGCTAGTATCTTCATGATTTCACTAATGCAAGAGAGAGTTGTAAGTCTTACCACCTCATCATGATGTTTCAATAATCGGGGCTTCACCAACGAACCAAATGTTGGAGATAGCGTTGTTTGCATAGCATGGGAATCTGACTGATCAACCTTACCTAAATAAGTTTCCATCTCCTCCAAAGTTCTTAGGTCCTCTGTTTGTTGAAATGGATGTTCTAATTTCTCCTTTGCATTGTGCATTCTTTCTTTCAAATCCTTGTCTCCTGTTGTTGCCATACTGCTTAATTGAATACAATCTGAAATAACCCAATCAGGCTGGCAGGAAACCGCTCTGATACCACTGTAATGTCCCTTACTAATGGGCTCACTAAAAAACACTGATTTTATACTAAGGAATTTTGTCAAACACTTTACAGAATATCAGAAATTACATTGCATTAAGAAATTTGTCAAAAATATCACTGAACACCGCTTTATAATTTCATCAAACAGTTGTCAAACAGTCTATATTGCTGTAATTTGTAACTAGATATGAAACTAATTCAATTAGCCAATTTATTCAAGAAAAAAAATATAGATCATTTTTAGAATAGAAATTTTGATCTTCAGATTTTAGCAAATACGGATAGAATGCAAATGATTGGCAATTAATTATATCACTATGCAAATACAGCTGGGTATAAACTTAAGTGTTTATAACAATCAACGCCTCAGATATACCAAGCAATGGCGATTAAGGACGGAACCTGGACTGCCGACTATGAGCTGCCACAATGGACGACTTGATAGATATTTGGCGCACTCAGCAAAGGTCCAGATATCAAGCTTTGGTGCACTCAGCCAGGTCGACGCCTTATATGTTTGACCTGAAGGCAGGTGTTTTCCGTATGACTAAGCACAATAGAAACTTGCGCTTGGCTTGTCTTCTGGCTCTGACAGCTATCAAAATTTCTCTTGTTGTTGACCCAAGGACCGATTCTATGGATGACCCCTGACTGCTATTCACTCCCCTGTCATCGCACCTTGCTGTGTATCGATACAGATTAATTTTTGCCTTTACTGATAAGCCTATCTAGGAACTGAATATTGGCGCTAGACTGAGAGGAGCGCCTTCCAAAATATATAAATGAATCGCCCAGCTAAGAGCACCGTGGGGTTACAGGTAAATCATTGTCTTCTGGGCTGCCGTGCCGGCTGTACTATCTTTGTCATACCTGTAGGATGGTAAACAAATACTCTATCCCTATGGGTTCTTCAGATAGATGGATGATGAAATCGCTCCACCAAGGGGTTTCCAAAATATTCTGTTTTCGAAACGAAACACCATATAAAATCGCTGAATGATCAATGTTCCGATCACTAAAAACACAAACCCTCAGATATAAAAATTTGAGTACCAAATAAGCCCAACTTGAAGTAGCTGAATACCACTTCTAAGTGCAACCCTTTGGATGATCTTTCACACCCTCAGTTATGCAAATCGCTTGAGAGGTATCGTTCTCAAATATTAATCTGACAATTTGCAGACTCTACAGTCTTACAAACGCTCAAGGAGATTCAATGATCAAAAATAAACTCTGGATGCCAAATACTAGACCCATAGGGTCTATTTATGCACTTTTCAGAATTTCCAAGAGTTTCTGTAATACATCATACAAAACTTGTTATACTTTTTAAATAAAAGTAATTTTATGAAAATAAAAATAAAAGTGCATTTTTAAAAATTAAAATATAACAATTTGGCCTCCATAATAAAATAAACTATCTCTCGGATCATCGTGAGCCGTCGAATTGCCAACAAGACCCTCTCACCACCTTTATCTGCCTACGAGAGTCAAGAATAGGCAAAATCCTCGTAGAATGTCATGCTAAACGATGTCAGCCAGAATGGGGACATGACACACTACACACTAGTTTGGACTTGAGACTCCTTAAGTACGACTATCTAAACAATAGCACGCTTGGCATGAAAGGAGATAGAGATGATTAAATTCAATTTAAACTTCTTTAAGCAACTAAAACGTAGAGCCCAACATGTAACAATGACTTGCGTTGGCATTATAAATGTTATTTTTAGACCAAATATGATCACATAACTAAATTGATGGATGTAATAAATTTAGTTTTGATTTGTAAAGAGGCAAAGATATTAGCATTCTAGACCAATCAATTAGTATCTTAGCATTAGAGGGAGTGATCTTCAGGGAAAAGTGTTTTTAGTTGTCTTTTATTTATTTTTCATTAATATTTTATGCATTGTAGAAGCTTTGTTAAGAAAACATTTTGTTAGGAATGTTTCGAGTGTTCCAAAACCATTTTTCAGGCACATGTGAATTAATAATAGCTTGCATATTTTTTATAACCATGCTTTCAAATGCTTTCAAATATCTATAACCATTACATTAGTTTGCAACAATTCATGATCCTTTTTCCTGTTATCACAATTTTCAAGTTTTCTAAGATTGCATTATAAGATAAGTACTTTAAATATTTCAAGATTGTTACAGTAGAGTATGTATATATTCATCAAAGAATAATCGAAATTAGTTATTATTTTTAGGTTTTAGTTTTGAGGATCATATGATAGATGTGTATATAAAATGTGGAAACATTCATAATGTATTTGAATTATTTGATAAAATGTCTCAAGAAAATGTGGTCGCATGGATTAAAATTATAGAATTAGAACATTTAATTTTATTTTGTAAATAGATCGTAATCTTAAAATTATAATATCATATGTTAGCAACTTTAAATGTTTTTTATTTTAATGAAGAGGCATATGAATATAATAATTTATCAAACAATTAAAGTTCCTTTTCAATGCTATTATATTTTACAACATAGATTAAAATAAAAAGTATTTACACTATATATCTCAAGTTAAATACATTTGATTTTGTACATACATGAAATATTAATTGAATGTAGGTAGCTTGCATGCATGTTACAATCACAAACACCTAGATAGACATATACAACAAATAAAAGTTTAATATAATAAGAAACATTAAATCAGAAGAAAAGAAGTCATGAAGAAAGAGAAAATAAGAGGAAGTTAATGAAATTCATCATGATAGGAAAATATAATAAAAAGTTGGGAGAAATTTTGGTAACCTCCAATTTTTATATTAGAAATAATTTACTTTATTGACTATCAGTGGACAACATTGTATGTTAAAAAAAAAAGATGCAAGTAAAACACTTAAAACACATTATCAGTAAGTCTATTATTTTCATTAAAAAAAAAACATGAATTGCATGGTTGTTTATAGTATAGGAGATTGTCCTTATATTTTGACTACAATTTGTTTAGGTTGTCTATGTCAGTGCTTCTCAGACACAAAACTAGGAAAGGGAGGGAAAAAAACAAAGGTCAAAGTATGCTTTATTATATTTACAAGTATTAAATTTTTCTATTATATTTAAAAGAACTAAATTTTAAGCGTAATATACATTGTAATGCCTATTCGAAGATATAATTACAATGTATGTAAAGCCTAAAATTTTGATACTGAGATGATTGCCTGGAAACCTCCAATTGTCATATTAGATATAATTTACTTTATCGACCATCAATGGACAACTTTGTTAGAAAGTCAAGTTGAACTGGAGTTAATTTCTCCACTCCTCATGCATGCAAACAGTTAGCTGCAGTTGAGCAATCAGTTAGTTAAACTATTAGAGAATTTGTTAGAGAGTTAATTTGCATGTAAAGACTAAAATTAGTCTTGATTTTGATTTTCTAATTATTGTTTGGATTCAAATCTATTTAAAGATGCTTGGGCACATCATTGTAAGCGAGAAAAATTGAAGATGAATAGAATCTCTTTCTTTCAAGAAATTACTGTAGCAATTATTCAATTCTTATTTATTTGTTTGAATTCTTTTTTTATGCTCTCTTTGATTTTGACAAATTGGTATCAGAGCCTAGCAAGGATTTGTGCAACAGAAGCACAAGGAGAAGCAAAGATTGCAAAAGTGCACAGTCAACAAAAGCGTGCAGCAGTCGTAGTTAGAGAGTGAAGGAAGAGCCATCAAGGAGTGCAGAGACTGACATCGGCCGACTCCTAGACTGACATCAGCAGTACAATCGATGTTGGTAGTATTAGTGACCGACATCAACAGTTTAACCGACGTCGGTAATATTAGTAACCGACATCAGCAGTTTAACCGACGTCAGCGACTGTGTTTCAGAAACAGCGACCAAAAAGTCATTCCAACGTGAGAAATGGCAGTGAACAATAGTATTTCACAGCCTCAAATTCCTATTTTCAATGGTAAGAATTATGATTTTTGGGCAATTAAGATGAGAACTTTATTTTGCTCACAAGATGTTTGGGATTTGGTAGAGAAAGGTTTTGTAGAACCGCAAGACGAGGCAGCCCATCTGGCATTAAATCAAGTACAATAGGACCAGCTTAAAGAGAACCAAAAAAAGATGCAAAATCATTATTTCTCATCCAACAGGCATTGGATGAATCTATATTTTTCAGAGTTGCAGCAGCAACAAGATCCAGAGAGACATGGAAAATCTTGGAAACTACCTATAGAGGTAATACAATGGTAAAAATTACTAAATTGCAATCCCTTAGAAGAAGCTTTAAAAATTTGCAAATGAGTGAATCAGAATCTATAGATCAATTTATGGGTCAAGTTTTGAATGTAGTGAATCAAATTAGATCTAATGGAGAAACTATGATGGATCAGAAGATCATAGAGAAAATACTCAGGTGTTTACCCAGTAAATTTGATGCAATAGTTGTAGCCATTGAGGAAACCAAGGATTTGGAAAAATTATCTGTAGATGAATTAATGTGTTTTTTGTTAAAACATGAATCTAGAATGAATAGGAATAACACTTCTCTTGAGAATGCCTTCAAGTCACAGGTATCAGTTGGCAGAGGAAGAGGAAGAGCCAGGTCAAACTTCAGAGGAAGAGGCAAAGGCAGATATGGAAGGAACAATTTAGATGAAGGTGAAAACAGTAATCAAAACTACAACAGTAGAGGATGTGGCAATAATCACTTCCAACAAGGTGCACAGAGGTTTGATAAATCTAATGTTCAATACTACAAGAAATATGGTCATTATGCAAGTGACTGCAGAAGTAAACAAGGATATGTTTACAAGCAGAATGCAAATTACACTGGTGAATCTAGTTCTAATCTTGGTGAATCTAGTTCTAATCCTAGAAGCATGTTTCTTACTTGTAATGTTACTCAAGAAAAAGCTAAAGATATTTGGTTTTTAGACAGTGGATGTACTAATCATATGACAGGGAGTAAAGAATATTTTGCTAGTCTTGATGATTCTGTAAGATCAGAAGTGAAAATAGGAAATGATATCACTATAGATGTCATGGGTAAATGTGTCATAAATGTTTTGGCCAAGAATGGTGAAAGAAAGTTTATACCTGATGTTTATTTTGTACCTAGACTAAAACATAATCTTTTGAGTATTGGATAGTTAGTACAGAAAGGTTACAGAGTATCCTTTATGGATAATGTTTGCACAATTTTGGACAAGTTTCCAAGTGATAGGTTGATAGGAAAAGTGGAGATGACCAAGAATCGAATGTTCCATCTTCATATTTAGTGCATCAAAGGAGAAGAGGAAGGCCACTTCAAGACCATGCAACTAGATCAATCATAGTTATGGCACTTAAGGTATGGACATTTACATTTTGGAGATTTGAATTGATTACAGAAGAAAAATATGGTGAAGGGTTTACCACCAATAGAAAAGCCAGAAAGTTCATGTGACAGTTGTATTCTGGCAAAACAACATAGAGAGAGTTTTTCAGTAGGAGGCTCATATACAGCTAAGGTAATATTGGAGTTAGTCCATAGTGATTTATGTGGACCAATGAAAACTACATTATTTGGAAGTAGTACTTATTTTCTAACCTTCATTGATGACTTTAGTAGAAAGACTTGGATATACTTTCTCAAAAATAAGTTTGAAGCCTTTGGAAAGTTTAAAGAATTCAAAGCAATGGTTGAAAAGCAGAGTGGCTGTTATATAAAGGTACTTAGATCAGATAGAGGAGGTGAATATATGTCTAATCAATTTCAATATTTTTGCAGATATTATGGAATCAAAAGGCAATTGACTACAAGGTACACACCATAGCAGAATGGTGTAGCAGAAAGAAAAAATAGAACAATCATGGAAATGGCAAGAAGCATGTTGAAAGCTAAACACTTGTCAAATGAATATTGGGCAGAAGCAGTAGCATGTGTAGTGTATATTCTGAATAGAAGCCCAACAAAGAGTGTTAGAGATTGAATTCCACAAGAAGCGTGGACTGGTAAGAAATATAGTGTATATCGCTTCAGAATTTTTAGTTGTGTTGCATATTCTCTTATACCATCTAAATTGAGAAAGAAGCTTGATGATAGAGGTGAGAAATGCATTTTTATTGGCTATTATAAAGAGTCAAAAGCTTATAATCTATATAACCCTATTTCAAAGCAAGTGATTATTAGCAGGGATGTTGAATTTAAGGAAGCAGAAGCATGGGATGGTAGCACCATCACAGTTGGAGCACCAATTCCATAGGATAAAGAAGTTTTTGAAGAAAAAAATTTGCAAGGTGAACAATCCTCTCCACAAGCAGGCACAAGCACACCAATAAGAACACCTAAAAGGTTTGAACAAGGTGAATCATCTAGTCATGCATGTCACCCTACTCTAAATTCACAAGTAAGTGATGAATTAGATCCAACTCTTGCTACTTTAAGATCAAGAATTAAAGGTAAGAAAATGAGATGTTTGAATGAGATTTATAATCAAGAAGAAGATAAATTAGATTTGGTTTCAAATTTTGCTCTTTTCACTCATGATCCTATGTATTATGAAGAAGCAGTTGATGAGGAACATTGGATAAAAGCAATGGATTAAGAGATGAATGCTATTGAAAGAAATCAGACATGGGATCTAACTAACTTACCTAAAGGTAAGGATTGTATTGGAGTCAAATGGGTTTATAATACTAAATTTGATGCAGATGGAAATGTTGAAAAGCACAAGGCAAGGCTAGTAGCAAAAAGTTTTTCACAAGAACATGGAGTTGACTATAATGAAACATTTGCTCCAGTTGCTAGACTGGATACTGTTAGAATGGTTTTATCAATTGTTGCTCAAAATAATTGGTATGTATATCAAATGGATGTAAAATCAGCATTCTTGAATGGTTTTATAGATGAAGAAGTATATGTGAAACAGCCCACAGGTTATGAAGTACAAGGACATGAAGAAAAAGTTTACAGATTGAAGAAGGCTCTTTATGGTCTCAAGCAAGCACCAACAACATGGTATAGCAAGATTGATTCTTATATGATAAACAATGGATTTAGTAGAAGTGATAGTGAGCCTACTTTGTACACAAAAATCAATAAAGAAGGCCAGATTTTGATTCTGTGTTTATATGTTGATGATTTGAATTTTACTGGAAATTTGTCTATAGACACTTTTAAATCATCAATGAAAAAAGAGTTTGAAATGACAGATTTGGGACTAATGAAGTATTTTTTGGGAATAGAAGTTGTACAATCAGAGAAAGGAATTTTTATCTATCAAACAAAACATGCAAAGGATTAAGGAGATTTAAGATGCTAAATTGTAAACCAACACCTACACCAGTTGCTACATGGACTAAACTTAGCAATGAAGATCAAGGGTCTAATGTTGATTCTACAACATTCAAAAGGATAGTTGGTAGTTTGATGTATCTTAAAGCTACTAGACTAGATATCAGTTATGGGGCTAGTTTAATCTCAAGATTCATGGAGTCACCAAAAGACTCACATTGGCAAGTTGGAAAAAGGATATTGAGATATGTGGCAGAAACTACAGAATATGGAATATTATATTCCACAACTAACGATTTTAGTTTGATTGGTTTTACAGATAGTGATTTTGCAGGTAGCGTTGATGATAGGAAGAGTACTTCTGGACATGCCTTTCTTTTAGGCACAGGTGTAGTCACATGGGCATCCAAAAAGCAACCTATAGTGACACTTTCATCAACTGAAGCAGAGTATGTTGCTGCCACATCAACATCATGTCAAGCAACTTGGATGACAAGACTATTGAAAGATTTATTACAAGCACAGAAAGAGTCAACACCAATCTTTTGTAATAACAAATCAGCAATCGCTTTATCAAAAAATCATGTGTTTCACAAGAGGAGCAAGCACATTGATACAAGATTTCACTTTATCAGAGAATTAGTAAACAATAGAGAAATCCATTTGGACTTTTGTAGATATGAAGATCGATTAGCAGATATATTTACAACGGCATTAACAAAAGAGACCTTTGATTATTTGAGACAAAATTTAGGCATTGTAAATGCTAAAATTGTAAGTGGTAGAAAGTAAGGGGGAGTGTTAGAAAGTCAGGTTGAACTGGAGTTAATTTCTGCACTCCTCATGCATGCAAACAGTTAACCGCAGTTGGGCAATCAGTTAGTTAACAAACAAGTAGTTAAACTGTTAGAGAATTTGTTGGAGAGTTAATTTGCATGTAAAGACTAAAATTAGTCTTGAGTTTGCTTTTCTAGTTATTGTTTGGATTCAAATCTATTTAAAGATGCTTGGGCGCATCATTGTAAGCAAGGAAAATTGAAGATCAATAGAATCTCTTTCTTTCAAGAAATTGTTGTAGCAATTGTTCAGTTCTTATTTATTTGTTTGAATTCTTGTTTTATGCTCTCTTTGATTCTGACAAACTTTGTTATCTAGAATAGATGCAGGTATGCAGGTAAAACACTAAAAGACAGTATCAGTAAGACAATACTATTTTTTTCAGAGAAAAGGAAAAAAAAGTTCTACTTAAACACATTTCAGTGTATTTAAAGTATAGGATTGCTTATAGTATATGAGATTGTTATTATATTCTCACTACATGATTATTTAGGACACAGCTTTTCAAACGTCAAATTAAAAAGGGAAAAAATGAGGGTTAATGTCAGCTCTGTTAAATATAACAGCATTAAATTTTAGGCCTAATATAAAGTGTAGTACCTATTGTAAGATATTAAAGTGTATATAACTGCCTAAAATTTTGAATCTAGGGGGAAGTTATATACAACATAAACTGGAGACTAAAAATCTCACACAGAAAGATGATTGGCTGGCTGGAAACTGACAGGTCGGAGGTCGGAAACTGACAGGTCGCAGGTCTGATTTCCAGCAACCCTGCAGGATGGCTGATGGCAGATGGCTCACAGCATATGAGATTGCCACAATATTTAGACTACACTGTAGTCCTTAAATTGTGTGTAGGTTCTGCAGTCGACTAATTTACATTTTGAAAACAAGTACAGTAAAAATTGTAAGTGTATTTTCGTAATGCAAAATGTAAAATTCTTGTCGACCGCCCAATCACCAGGGTCGACAGGCAGAACCTACGGATTAATTATCCTTCAAACTCTCTGATTCTCCCTCAGGCCCCAAATAGCAATTGAGCCCTCATATAAATTGAAAGGAAATATAAAACGTGATATTAATTCGGCTCAACCCTAATATTAATATTGTTGAAATATGGGTTGAACCGAAACAATACCAATTTCTACCTTCCTCTTCATTCATTGCACTCCATACAGTTCTCCCTAGTCTCAGTTTGTTAGGGAGACCAACCTACTCTGAAATGAATTTATTCTTTCTTCCTTGTTAGAGTCTGGTTTGTATTGTATGATTATTTATGCACATGAGGAAATAACATTTGTGGTGGATGTCACTTTACATGGACAAAAAGCATCTTTCAGGCCCATTAAATTCCATTTAAAATCTAAATTAAATGCTCACAATTTTAAATTTCAGTAATTTCAAATAAAGAGCACAGTCACTGCGTTCATGTTGACTGGTGTTAACATAAATCAGTACAGAAAATGTCAAATAACATTAGTGGTGGACATCACTTTTTTAAGATTGTGTTTTCGGAATAGTTTGAATTTTGGTGTACTCACTATTCAAGATTTGAAGCTAAAACGTGCGTCATAAACATGCAACCGTCCCACAGACAATTGAAGGGAGCGTTATCTTGTTTTCTAATGCGAGTGGAGGATTTATTACTAAAATTTTCGAAAAGTTAAAATGTTTCCATTATGTTTCCTTTTGCTTCTTGGGATTGTCCAACAGAAATAATGAATGTGCATCATTTTCCAGCCCTGATTTTAGAAGCATATGGAATCTAATCTAAAAAGCACGAGCACGAGCATGATTTTAGAAGCACGAATGTGAATAATGTCTTGATATTTTAGATAAGGTTTCGAAAGACGAGGAATATATATGCATTCGATCCAAAGGATGCTCATCTCTAAAAGATGATAATGACCACCACTTTTAATGTCTTCGAGATTAAATTGTTCATAGGATGTTAAAACAGGTATAAATAATTCAGTTTAATACGAAATCTTTTCGTATATAGTTTTTATGATTTTTTTGGTTTTTTTTAATTAAATGTTTAAAATGTAATATGTTTTAAAAGTAAGCAAAAATGTATATTTTGGTAGATGAAGTTAATGTATTTTATCATTATTTATATTAATTAAATTATTTTTGATAGAATAGATATCTTTTAATTTTTTTTAATTACATAGAAGAAGATCAATTATTCATACATATAATATCACATAATGAATTATTTATACACACAATACCAATTAATATTTAATTTAAAAAAAAAAATAACACATTCATTTGTCAATTAAAAAAAAAATAATAAATTAAAATATTAATAATTAAAAATACCAATATTAAATCCATTCATAAAGTTTCTTTATTAAAAAAAATTACTTTAAATGTTGAAGAAACTTGAAATCTTTAATTAAAAAATTAATATAAATAGTTTCTTTCTTATATAATTGTTTAATTGTAATGTTTGATTATATATTTTAATTTTTTATTAAAAATTAAATATTATAATTAATATAGATATTTTAAATATATTTATTTTAAAAATATCAAAAAAAAATCAATCAAAATTCTTATTTAAAATTTTTAAAATATTATAATTATTAATAATTTTATTATCTTCTTCATAAAAAAATTTATTGATTAAAAATTATATTAAAATTAAATCATTAATTACATTAAATGTTATTCTCATATTTAAATTATTTTGTTGTGTACATCATCAAAAGTGTAATGGAATGATAAAAATATATAAATCCATATTGACACTCTTTGGTAATTAATTAATTTCAGTTCGAGATAACATCAATTTTTTGATGTATGTTTATGCATGTCAAAATTATAGAACGTTGAAATTTTTACCAAAAAATGTAAAACAAATTCCCACAATTCTTGTTTCGTTGGACATTGAAATTTTAAGATTAATTTTTATATTTTTTAAAAAAATATAAATTAATATTTTATTATTATTATTTTTATTTATTTTTTGAAAGTATGGTAAATCCATTTCTATATTTATTTTATTTGAATGTAGTATTTTTATTTTTTAATTATATTTTTTAATATTTAAATGTACTTTTATTATTAGACAGGGTAAAATTTAATTTTGAAAGGTCTCGAAGCTTTATATAATGGAGAGAACAAAAAAATAAAGCATTAACATTTTGATAGAACACCTCTTCTAGTAGCAATTAAAGGAGCTTTAAGAAACTCACACAATAAGAATTTGTACCAAAGAACAAACAAAAATAGAATAACTTACCTAGGAAACTTCTGTGAAGTTTCCAACAAATTTATCTTGACATACAGGAACGCTGAGTTGTTGCTTTTCTTCCTTTTTTTCTTTTTTTAAACCACAGACCATCCTTCCTTGTTCTCAGTCTGAAGGGTTGATGAGGCTTTCTCGAATGGGATATAAGGCTGAGGTTTGTCTTCTGTTATTGACCTAGGTTTAGTATCTCCCCTAGAAGAATCCAAGTTTGGAATTTCGTCTGAGGAAGTTGGAACTGACACAACCTTCCTTGGAGAGATTAAATTGACCAATAGTTCTTCTTCAGAGTGTGGAGATATTTTGGGGTCCTTATTTGAAGCAAAAGAAGGAAGGACTTCAAAAGAAGAGGTAGAATCCTCACTATCAGTAGCCCACTCTTCATCTGCAGACAACACCATCAAGTTTTTGCAAATAAAATCTTTTCACCAGAAAGAATCCTTCTCTTTCTGAGGAGACTATAGTTTTTGGTTAAATTCCCATTGCAAAAACAACTATGACAGCGAAACAATAAACCTTCATAGTCAATAGCTTGAGACCAAGTGTGGTCTCCAACTTGCAAGGTGATTTTTTTTGGAAGATTATTGGAGGTATCAATATTTACCAAGATCTTAACAAATGTAGTGAGGGAAAATCTATCGATATCTAGATGTAGTTTTTGAAACTCACCTAGAGATCTACCAATAGCCTACAGACTAGAATCAGTCCAACACTATAGTGAGAGGTTGGGTAGAGCAGATGGGTTTTACATGAAAAGGTTTAGTGAAGGGACTAAAGGTAGGGAACCATTGTTTCTAGAACAAAGGATGCTGATTCAAGCTCCAAGATTGGTTTTGAATCTTTTCCTTACCCTCAATATTGCAAAAAAAAAAATTAAAAAGATTTTACCACAATTGTAAATATCGAGACTACTTGAGAGGATGGGTTTCCAATGCTTTGAGATCCAACTGTTAAGGTCTTATATTTTTGGCCAAAGATCCACAAATCTGTAGATGATACCTTTGGTAGAAAAATATACCTCTATTTTAAGAACTAACCTCGATTCCTCCTCATCAAAAATCACCACTGGGTCAAGAGAAGGAGGGGTGAGAGATTTGCGCTCCAATCTAGGAACTATCTTATGGAAGATACAATCAATGAAAGAGGTGGGCCTGCCTCTGACCTCTGCCTCCATTGCTATGACATCCTAGGTAGACTAGACATAACTGAAATGGTTTGATTCTGCATGACCTATCAAATACTTCTTCCCATCAATCGAAGTAGATATAGGGTGTTGGCAGTTAGGATCAATTGGTAGCAATGGTAGGTGCGGCAAGACAAGGAAGTCTTAAAAAAATGAGTTTATTTTTCATAAGAGTTGAAGCTCATATGGTGATTGTATTTATTTTTTAAAAAAATAATTATTAATTTTATTGTAAATGGTAAATTTAAAAAATGGGCATTAGTTTTTTTTTAAAATCAAAATATTTTTTTGTAAATTATTTATTGAAAATTATTATTTTATTTTTAAAAATTTATTAATCAAAATAAAAACATATTTTGAAATTTAGTATCTTATTAGGAATACAATAAATATTTACTAATATTATTAATTTATATCATACCTTAATATACTTATGTATTCATAAAAAAAGAACACAAATTTTCTAAGTCCATCATTGCAGTATATGTGACAAAACTTTATCGAGGAATGTATTGTCAAATAGTTCACATGCTTATTTGTGCTACCAAATTCAACATGCAAATATATAATCAATGTGTTTGTAAAATTTTTTTTAATATAATCTATTTTTAATTATAATTTTATAGATACATAGTCTTATGTAGTAATATTTGAGTATTATGTAAGGTATAGACCCTCAGAACATGAATTGTTTGAAAAACTACATTATTGATGCATGTTGTTTCATTCAAAGAAACATCTAAAAAAGTTAAAAAATTATCAGTATAATAATAAGACAGTTATCTTTTCATGAAAAATAAACAAATACCTTAATTTGTTTATTACACTTCATATGACCACATTTCATTGAGACATTTTGTCAAGCAACACACATCTTCCACATTTTGCAAACATGTTTATCATGGTATTTTCAATCATAACATATGAAAAATATTCAAGTTTGATCATGTTTTAGTGAATGTACATATTATTAGATATAAATTATGAAATATTTAAGCTATATATCTTCTAATTCAATCTCATAACTATAAAATGTGGCAGCACATAGAAAGAATTTACATTATTTGACAAAATAAAAACATTCATGTATATTTTTGTATTGAGAGAAACATCTAATAAAGTTAATAATATATTGGACCACAATAATAATATCAATTTATATTTTCAAAATATAATTAAATGTCCTATTTATGTTATTGCAGTTCATGTGACCACATTTTATTGAGATATTTTGTCAAACTACTCATGTGCCTCGTTTATGCTGCCACATTTTTGATACATATATAAAATAGTTTTCAAAACTACAATATATGAAAAAATATGCTTTTGATTATTTTTAATTTATGTAAAAGCTTTGATATATGTTTTTGATTATTTTTAACTTATGTAAAAACCTTGAAATATTTAAGATAAAGATTATCCTCAATTTAAAAAGGTGTATTATAAAGAATAAACTTAAATTATTTGACAATATACAACATTCATATATCATTCTATTTATAGAAAATCTAAAAATTTAATATCATGTTTAACCATAATGGTAAGATCATTGTATCTCTATTAAAAAAACCAAACATCCTAAGCATATCATTGTACTCCACATTTTATCAAATAATTTATGTGCCTTTTAAAGGCTAGCACTTTTGTTGTGCATGTCTCTCAGGGTGTTTAAAATTATAATATATGAAAAATATATGTTTTTTATTATGTTTTTATGGATGTACACATAATTATGTATAAACATTAAAATATTACATAAGGCATGGACCTCCTAATGTTTTCTTTGTAAGATATGACAACAAAGAGAAGGAATTTAAATTTCTTTAAAAATTACAGCATTCATTTATCATTATATTGAAATAAATCTATACTAAAGCTATCAACATATTACACCATAATTTTCCAAAGATAATTGCCTCTTCTTAAAACATAACTAAATATCCTCAGTGCATTATCATAACCCATAATGTGACCATAGTTCATCCAGACATTTTGTTAAACATTTCATGTGTCATGTGTATGTTGTAACATTTTTTATTCATGTTTATCATGGCATTTTCAAATATAATATATAGAAAATTTCAATTTCAATTATGATTTTAAAAATGTATGTATTATTATGTAACAACCTTGAAATATTTAAGCTAATTTTTTTGGGAAAACTATTTAATATAATTTCAATTATAAAATATAATAATATAAATAAAGAACTCAAATTATTTTAAAATTTACAAAATACATATGTTAGTTTATTTTTAAAACATATATTGTAGCTACTAAAATTTGATCCCATGATGTTAATATCATTTCCTTTTCATAAAACAAAATGATAAACACACCATGTCCATCATTGCAGTTTGTATAGCAATATTCCATTGAGACATTTTCTATAAAAAAAACTCATTTTAATTGTGTATGTTGCCACATTCTACTTTTATGTTTATATTAATGTTTGCAAATGTAACATGTATGAAACATACTTAGTTTTAACATAGTAGTATTTCTACAGTCCATATATTAAGTATGTACAGGTTTCTGATTAAAACTATGTCATAAATTTTTAATCAATGTTTTATTTCACGCTCCATAAACCATCATTAGGATGAGAGACTAAAAAATATGATGGTTCATGGAGTATGAACTGAAATGTTGATTAAAATTTTTTGGCACGATTTTAACCAAAAACCCATACATACTTAATACTTAGTTTCAATTATTATTTGATGTATATAACTTTATGTAGAGAACTTGATATATTTAATGAAAATGCTCTCTATTGTAATTTTAGTTGTAAATTATGATAGCATAGAAAAATAACTATTTAATTATATTTTGGATAAACTACAACATGCATTTGTCTTTCCATTGAGATAAACATCTATTAAAGTTATTAACATGTGATTACGTAATTTTAAGATCATTGTTTCTTTATAAAACAAAATCAAAATTTATAATCCCATCATTGCAGAATAACATTTTGTTGACATATTTTGTCAAATAGTTCAAGTGGATTGTGGATGTTTCCATATTTTACATACATTTCTATCTGGTGGTCCTTGAAACTATATAATAAAGAAAACATATTATTTTGATTATACTTTTGATGGATATGTACATAATCCAATATTATAATATTGAAAATATTTAATATAAAAAACTCTCAACTGTTATCTTAAAAAATTAAAACTTATAATGACATAGAGAAGGGATATAAATTTATAAAAATTAATGTGATAATTACATGATATTTAAAACAAAATTATAGAAAGAATACAAACTATTACTACTTAAATAAATACTCCAAAATAATTTTGGTTCACCCAAAACATTTCCTAACCAAATTTTCTCTAATAAATATTTTAAAATGTATAAAATCTTAACCCAAAAAAACTAAAGAACAAAAAAAAAACACACAAACAAACAAAACACTTTTCCTTTAAGATCATTGTCACTAATGTCAAGATAATAACTTATTGGGAAATAATGCCAATATCTAAGCCTCTTCAAAACTCAAAATTAAATTCCTTATATCCATCATTTTAGTTCATTTGATCACATTTGATTGAGATATTTTTTCAAATAGTTTACATGTATTATGCACATTTCTCCATTTTGCATACATATGTATCAATATATGTAAAATATTTTTTATTATAATATGATTTTTTAGGATATATTTTATATTTTGTAAAATTTATTTTTTCATATCTGATAATCAATGTAGTTCATATAATCATATTTTGTTAAAAGATTTTTTTCAAATAAATCCCAAAATTTATGTATATTATTATATTTTTAGAAAAAAATTATTTTTTAGGTATATTTCCATATTTTTCATACATATTTATGTTGTGGTGTTTATAACTACATCATGTAATAAATACCTGCTTTGATTATGCTTCAATATGGATGTACAATTCTTATAGAAACCTTGCAATATTGAATATGCAAATTCTTTAATGCAGTTTACATTAAAAAATGATTGTAACATAAAGAAGGAATTTGAAATTTTAAAATGTAAGAAAACTATTGTAAGATATACACAACAAAAATGAAATAGATTATTACATTATCATGTGTCCTTATAAAAATATTTTGGCCCAGTCAAAACATTATCCAACAAAATGTGCCCTAAAACATTTTCTAAAAAAATGTATACCATTAACTTTAAAAAAGGAAAAATGCAATACCTATTATTTTAGGATCAATGGATTTAATGCTAATAAATTAGTTCATACTAGATCATAATGATAGTATCATTGTCTCTTCATTCAAAACAATTAAATGTTATAAGTTCATCATTATATTTTGGATAGTTTTTTTTATTGTATATGATCTTATGTTTTATGTACATTTTATTAAGATATTTTTAAAATAATTTATATTTATTATATATGATTTCATAT
>JARHVA010000079.1:2205000-2285000 GCA_037957365.1 Torreya grandis
CATGGAAAAATAAATAATTATAGAATAAAAGAGTTATTTTACGTATAAAAATAACTCATTAGGATAAGAATTAGTTGAAGTATATTAAGAAATTCTAAAGGCTTTGGATGAGGAATATCTCCTACATTTTAGGATCCATCTTCCCTATTTATGTAACCTATGTTCATTCAATAAACATGTGTTGATTGACAAAAATATTGTGTGATTCACACATTCAGAGCCTTTGGCTCTTCACCAAAATAGGGTAACACCAAAATATTATGTGATTTGCACATTTTTATTATTAGTGATCCTATTATTTAGGGATCTTTGTTAGTTTTTTCTCCCTATTTTTGATCTTCTAATCTTGTTTAAATAGTTCTTGTCTAGCCTTTTATATGTTACTTGAATACAAATATTATTTGTGATCTTACATTTGGTTTCAGAATAGGCAGATCTAGGAACCTAAGAGGAGCCCGTGCACTCTCAAATTATTTATGAATCTACATTACAATTATTTTTTGCATTATCATAATTCATGTAGACTTAATATGACACTAAAGAATTCAATCATAAATATTGAGTTGTATCTTATCAATTGAAGAAAATCTTCAGCATGAACATCTAAGTAAATACAACCTAGTTATCCCAGTTCAGCATAACATATTACATGTAAGGCATACAATTTATTCAATGCGATGTATACTTATAATTTTCATGTATTTTATGGACTGAGAATTAGAAATGTGAAATGGGATATTGGAATTGGAAATAAAAATATTACATATGAAACTTCAGCATTCTTATGTGTATTTCAGTGCTCTAATATTCTTATTCTGCTCTTTCAAACTCCAACAATGCTTCAAGGACTTAAAAAATACTTCCATTGAATGTTTGGCATTGAGTTAGCCAATTCTAAATTACAAGCTTCAAATAAGCCTAAGAAGGTATTTTAAAAGAAAATGGGATTGTTTGTAATCAAATGCATTATTGGTTGAAATCGACATTTGAATTTCTCAACCTATGTCAGAACTAAGGGTTGAATGTTAGAAAATAATCATAACATGGAAAAATAAATAATTATAGAATAAAAGAGTTGTTGTATGTATAAAAATAACTCATTAGTATAGGAGTATGTTGATGTATATTAAGAGATTTTAAAGGCTTTGGATGAGGAAGATCTCCTAGATTTTAGGATCCCTCTTCCCTATTTATGTAACCTATGTTCATTTAATAAACATGTGTTTATTGACCAAAATATTGTGTGATTCACACATTCAGAGCATCTGGCTCTTCACCAAAATAGGGTAACACCAAAATATTATGTGATTTGCACATTCGTATTGTTAGTGATCCTATTATGTATGGATTTTTGTTAGTTTTTTCCTCCCTATTTTTGATCTTCTAATCTTGTATAAGTAGTTATTGTGTAACCTTTTCTATGTTACTTGAATACAAATATTATTTGTGATCTTACATTTGGTTTCAGAATAGGTAGATCTAGGAACCTAAGAGGAGCCCGTGCACTCTCAAATTATTTATGAATCTACATTACAATTATTTTTTGCATTATCATAATTCATGTAGACTTAATATGACACTAAAGCATTCAATCATAAATATTGAGTTGTATCTTATCAATTGAAGGAAATCTTCAGCATGAACATCTAAGTAAATACAACCTAGTTATCCCAGTTCATCATAGCATATTACATGTAAGCCATAAAATTTATTCAATGCGATGTATACTTATAATTTTCAAGTATTCTATGGACTAAGAATTAGAAATGTGAAATGGGATATTGGAATTGGAAATAAAAATATTACATATGAAACTTCAGCATTCTTATGTGTATTTCAATGCTGTAATATTCTTATTCTGCTCTTTCAAACTCCAACAATGCTTCAAAGACTTTAAAAGTCATTCCATTGAATGGTTGGCATTGAGTCAAGCCAATTCTAAATTACAAGCTTCAAATAATCCTAAGAAGGTTTTTTTAAAGAAAATGGGATTATTTGTAATCAAATGCATTATCGGTTGAAATCAACATTTGAATTTGTCAACCTACATTAGAACTAAGGGTTGAATGTTAGGAAATAGTCATAACATGGAAAAATAAATAATTATAGAATAAAAGAGTTTTTGTACTTATAAAAATAACTCATTAGTATAGGATATTGTTGATGTATATTAAGAGATTTTAAAGGCTTTGGATGAGGAAGATCTCCTAGATTTTAAGATCCCTCTTCCCTATTTATGTAACCTATGTTCATTTAATAAAGATGTGTTGATTGACCAAAATGTTATGTGATTCACACATTCAAAGCCTCTGGCTCTTCACCAAAATAGGGTAACAACAAAATATTATGTGATTTGCACATTCGTATTGTTAGTGATCCTATTTTTTAGGGATCTTTGTTAGTATTTTTCTCCCAATTTGTGATCTTCTAATCTTGTATAAATAGTTCTTGTGTAACCTTTTCTATGTTACTTGAATAAAAATATTATTTGTGATCTTACATTTGGTTTTAGAATAGGCAGATCTAGGAACCTAAGTGGAGCCCGTGCACTCTCAAATTATTTATGAATCTATATTGCAATTATTTTTTGCATTATAATAATTCATGTAGACTTAATATGACACTAAAGCATTCAATCATAAATATTGAGTTGTATCTTAGCAATTGAAGTAAATCTTTAGCATGAACATCTGAGTATATACAACCTAGTTATTTGAGTTGATCATAACATATTACATGTAAGAAATATAATTTATTCAATGCAATGTATACTTATAATTTTCAAGTATTCTATGGCCTGAGAATTGGAAATAAGAAATGGGATATTGGCATTGGAAATTAAAATATTACATATGAAACTTCAGCATTCTTATGTGTATTTCAATGCTCTAATATTCTTATTCTACTCTTTCAAACTCCAAAAATGCTTCAAAGACTTGAAAAATCAGTCCATTGAATTTTTGGCATTGGAAACAAGTATATTACTTCACCATTGAGCTTATATTATTTTTTGGAGCTTTGGGATCCCTTCTAAATTTCCAAAACAACCCTTTGTTGTTCAAAACCACTCTATTTATCCTCAAAACCACCATCAAATTCATCTTCTTTACAACAAATTTATCTCAAAAAATGCTTATATATCAACCCATGTTATTCCAAAAGAGGTATGGTTTTGCTCATAAATTTTAGTCTTTGTGTGTTAGTTTCCAAGTTACAATTATTTTTGTTCTCTAAAACCCTAATTCTTTGCATACAAGACAAGAGCAATCAAATAGAGATAATTTGAATTTTAAGACTTATTTTTTTATGTGTTACATTTTTATAAATAACCAACTCTTTCACAGTCATTTGTCCATTTAAAATCTTAAAAGGTAATAAAAATAGAGTTTCGTTGACTAAAAAATCAGAGATGTATTACAAGCATATAGCATAAGAAACACTACACCAATATAAAATAAGTGTCTAAATAAAGAAATGAAACAAATGACAAATGAAAATGGACTTAAAATATAATTATAAAAACTAATGAAATCTTATTTTATTCATTATTAAACAAAATCAACTACACAGTCCTTCAACTTTGTCTTTCCTACCCATGTTCTATATTTTCTCACACATACCAAAAACCTACTAACTAAGCTTATCCTATAGTTTTCATTATTTATATTACACATTTTTATGGTTATAATTTTTTAACTTGAAACTATATTCATATTCTTGGTTTATTTTTATTTCACACACCAAATATCTCTCAACAACTCTTGACATGTCTTAGAACATGCTTAATCAGGGCTTGTACCTATGTTAGATCTAATTTAATTGAGTTTATAACATGTTTATATTAATTGAGAGATTTTAAATACACTTATAACATGTTTCCATACCCCAAATATTGATTACCATAATATCAAGACTCTTACAACTCACTAAGACCTTAAAAACTCGTAAAAAACAATTTTTTTTGTAATTTCCATTTTGGTAGGAAACCTAAAGAAAGATCTAAAGGACCTAAAAATGACTAATTAATATTATAAAATGATTAATATTTATGAAACATAAAAAATTAGACCTCTTAAGACCACAAACAACCATAATTGAATTATTATTTATATTGCACCTACATTAGACTACTAGGTAATTAAATAAGTATTTATGAGCTCCTGGTCATGAGTCTTCATAGCTACTCATGTAATTGTCATTATTTTTATATATATTTATAATGTATCTTCTTATCTTCAATATTTATCCTCTCTTGTTTATATAAATATCTTGTTTCACACATTCTTGGATCCCATGGTGTATTTAGCATGGATAGTGACTGGTATAGACTTGCATTTCCTTCAAATATCCATGTATCCAACTAAGATTTGGATTTATCCTTGATATTTATCATCTCTAAAATTTCACCAAAAGACTGAGTTGTAGAAGTTGAAAATTGATCTCTACAAAAACATACCAGTTCTTTCATTCTTTGCTTATATCAGTTTTGGATTTGGATTATCTTTGGTTTTGAGATACTATATTTACTTATCTCTATATCTTTCATTTATAGATTCTCCTTATCTTCATTTGATGTACTTAAACATGGATAAAATGTATTTTATCCCTTTGAGGCCCATTATCAGCTATGAAGATGACTAACATAAAGAGAGCAACCAATAAGATTTGTAGGAAGAATTAAGGATTGCATCCCTTCATAGAGGTTTTTTCTTTCCTTTATTCCATATATGGACAATCTACTACCATGTTATTCTCCTCAAATTCATGATTTTGCAACTAAATTACTTATTGTTTCTCTTCCTTGATAGAATATTTTATTTCCTATATACTTCTCACAATAATATTCACTCCCATTATTTTCAACATGAATTGGATGTTCTTCACACAATAATTTTTATTTGTCTCTCAATACATCCTCTTCTCTTCACTCTCATGTTGCTCACTTGGAAAATTTCATTTCCTATTGTCTTCTATGACAATTTATTTTGGAAAATTAAATTCTATAATGGACATTCTAAAATAGATTTTATTTCTCATTGATGAAAAATCACTTGAAAATTTATTATCCATCATATTTACATGCTCATTTAATAAATTTTGACCTTTTAAAGGTAGCTTAGTTACCTTAGTGGCTACGTTAAGTGTCCTTAGTTTGTCAATCAATTTGTATTACAAAACTTTTTTCCTTTACCTACTATAAATAAAAGAAATATTTAATGCTCAGGATTAATACCTATTTATTATTTGTGTACCTTCATCTCTTAATGGCATCAAAATATATATTTTTTCCATCTTTCTCAAATGCATAGTTGTTTTTTATTCCATCATAGATTTCTCTATTGTCAAAATGCCAAGGTCTACCTAATACGACATGATAGACATCTAAGGGTATCACATCACAAATCACCTCATCTTAATATTTTCTTATCTAAATCTCTACCTTATATTTTTTATTAACTAATACCTGATGCTTATTTTATATCCATGACACTTTATAAGGTGTAGGATGAAATAGTTTCTTCAATTTTAACTTCTCAAATATATTTGAAGACACTAGATTATAAGTGCCACCATTATCTATAATTCATTTATAGCACATACCTTTGGACTTACAAGTAGTTCTAAAAAAATATTTCTATGTGTAAACTCCTTGATCTCCTTGTTAGGCTTGAGCAACACCCTCTTCATAAGCAAGGATTCCCCAACTTTTGGTTCTCCACATGATCCTACACTCTCCTCAGCTTAAGCATGTATAATCTGGATACTATGGATTGCTTCTAGATATTCTGGGTATTCATAGGATCTATATCCATATTCATTCATCCAAAACGCTTACCCCAAAATAATTCTCCACTATCTTCTACATATAGATTTATTTTCCTATATGAGTGACCTTCCCTTGGAATTTTACCTTGATTTTAATATTTTTTTTCTCGTTCATCATAAACTTGAATCCATTTGTTTCCATCATGCTTCCATCTACCTATGAAATTACTATTTTTTTCTAAAAAAATTGAGTTTGTTTCTTAGATAGCTTTTCCTATGCTTTGAGTGCTAAATTTTTAGCTTATTATATTGATCTTGGAGATAGAATGTTTATCTCATCTTAAATGTTTAATTTTAGGCCATTGATATATCTTTCAACCTTTTCCACATCCTTCTCTATGTAACTTTCCCTGATTGTTAGTTTGTATAACTCCTCTGTATAGTCTTTCATGCTCTTTTCCTTTTTCCTCAAATTATAATGTATCTTAAAAAATTGTGTATGATAATCCCTTGGTATAAATTATGACTTTAGCTTTGCTACCATTCTATCCCATGATTTGATCTTTCCCTTTATTTTCCTTCTTATCTCATCCTAGACTTCATACCACTAAAGGGATGCATGTTCTTTCAGACTATTTTAGGTAAATTTGACCTTTTTATTATATTTATTTCTTTTAATACTCAAATCACTTATCCATAACAATAATCCAATCAATTAACTCCTCAACATTAAGACTCCCTTCATCTCTAAAGACACTAAATTGTGAATTTTACCACTTTATATAATCAATTTATAACACATACCTTTGGACTTGCAGGTGGTTTTTGACAAAGTCTTCCTTTTTACATGTTCCTTGATATCCTTGTTAGGATTGAGCAACACCTTCTTCATAAGCAAAGATTCTCCAATTTATAAATATCCACATAATCCTACACTCTCCTAATCTTTAGTATGCACAATCTAATTATTATGGCTTACTTGTAGATATTATAGGCATTCATAGGATATGTGGCCATAATCATTCATCTAAAACACTTGCCCTAAAAGAATTATTCACCATATTATACATATAGATTTATTTGCCTATATGACTGACCTTTTCTTAGAATTAGACCTTGACTTTGAGATTTATTTTCTCCTTCATCATAAATTCAAATCTATTTGTTTACATCATGCTACCATCTACCTCTAAAATTTATATTTTTTAATTAGAAAACTAATTTTATTTCCTAGATATATTTTCCTCTTCTTTGAGTGCTAACTAGGAGGCTTCTTCTATTGATCTTGTAGATAGAAGGTTTATCTCACATTGAATGTTTAATTTTAGGACATTGATATATATTTTAACCTTTTCCACATCCTCTTCTATGTAACATATCCTAATTGTTAGTTTGTATAAATCCTCTATATAGTCTTTCATGCTCATTTCATTTTGCCTCAAATTCTAAAGTCTCTTGAATAGTTATTTGTGATAATTTCTTAGAATAAATTTAGAATTGAACTTGGCTACCATTATGTCTGATTATTTGATATTCCCCTTGCCTTTCCTTCTTATCTCATCCTATACTCCATCCCACAAAAGGGATGCATGTCCTTTCAGTCTATTTTAGGGAAATTTGACCATTTTATTATATTTTATTTCTTCATACTTGAAACACTTATCCATAGCAATAATCCAATCAGTTAACTCCTCAAAATTAAGAATCCATTCATACATATGAACTTACAACTTAGGTTTAAATATGATTACAATGACTTCAATTTTGAGTATTTCCTATATTGTTTCTTGTCCTTATTTTTCTATCACTTCTTGTGATTCCTCCTCTTTATCACTCATATAACCTACTTTAACCCCTTTTCTCTAAATAAGATCCATTAATTATAAACATTATTATATATTAATAATCTGTATAAATTTTTTTTTTTGGTTGGTTTTCCTCTCTATCCTCCTCTATCACCTCTTTCTCTAAATTCCATTCTCACAAGTTTATTTTTTCACAACTTTTCTTTCTCTCTATCAACTCTCCTAACATGTTTCTATTTCACTAACTACCTTCCATCTTAGGTCACTTTATTAAATCAAAACCAAATATTTCATCCTTTTTTTTATCAATTTTATTCTAATATTTAATACCAAAAATGATTTAATTATATCCACTAGGGGTTTCACAATCTTGATTCCCCACTAGCTCTAAGTTTTCTCTAAAGTGGACTAATAGCCTTCTTAAATAAATTTTTCCTTTATTGAGGACCAAATTGTATTTAAAATATATATATTTAATTAAAACCATTATTATATCATTTTGGGTGTTACCTAACCAAATAAATACCTTATAACTCCTTTATACTTCATTCATTCAAGAAAATGTAAATTAGGGTTTCTAGGCCTTATCTTTAGGTCTATAGATTGTATTTTTATGATTTATATCCATAAAAAAATTTAATCCACATGAGAAAAAATATAATACCTCAAAAATCCTCTAACATACCTTATTATAAAATTTCAACAAATCTAGCCAAGTCAGGTTGGAGATATTAAAGTTTTAGTGTTGTAATTAAGGGTTTTGGCCTTGTTTTAAGGATTGCAGTTCTACATTTTTTACATATATTTATATCTATGTATTATAATATTATTAAATTATTTTAAAAAAATCATATACATCCTAATACATATCCCTTTAAAATTTCAATTTATTTGGTTTAGTAGTTTTGAATTGGCATTACTCTTGTTGTTGTTAAAATAGGGTTTTAGTCTTACCTACAGATCTATTGACTAAGTTTTTGAAATAAATTTATCTATAAATTTTAAAATTAATTTAAATTTTTTTAAAAACTTTATATAAATCCTTACTCACATATCTACAAATTTTCATTATTTTTGGATCGTTAGTTTTCAAGTTACAATAAAATTTACTCTCTAAATCCTTAGTTCTTTGCATACATGCTGGGAGCAATAAATTAGAGATAATTTACATTTTAAAACTTATTTTTATATTATTAAACTTTGGTAAGATTGTACATAACCTTATTTAACTCTTCCACACATATGTATCCCTTGAATAATCTTAAAATGTAACAAAAATAGAGTTTCCTTGACTAAAAATCAACTGTGTACACTATATTACAGACGTATAGCATAAAAAAACTCTATACCAATGCAAAAAAATCATCCAAATCAATAAATTAAAAAAATTAAACATGATAAGGGACTATAAATTGAATCATAATCACCAATTACATCTTATGTTATTTATTAATGAATAAAAACAACTATATAGTTCTTTAACTCTATCTTTCCTACCCTTATTTTATATTTTCACACACACACAAACACCCTGCTAACTGATCTTCTTGGTTTATTTCTTTTTACACAAAAAAAATATCTATCAACAACTCCTAACTTATCTTAGAACATAATTAGGCCTTTCACCTATGTTGGATCTAATTTAATTGGGTTTAAAACATGTTTATATTAAGTGATGGATTTGAAATACACTTATAACATGCGATCAAACCCCATAGATCCATTAATATAGGATAAATACTCTTAAAACTCACCAAGACCTTAAAAAATCTTTAAAACAATTCAATTTTTTTATTTTTTTATTGGTAGGAAAACTAGAAATGGCTCTAAAAGATGTAGACATGACTATTGATTTCTGAACAAGGCTTCTTATTGATGACACACAACCTATTATGCATTCTAATAAGAAAACCAACCATAAATAAACTATTATTTATAATTCACCTACATCACAAAGCCAAATCTTAGGGGCATGAGGAAGCCCAAAAATGACAAGTGGTAAAGGCAAAGAGTCTAAAGATGTGTTGAATACTGAGAATGCTGAGAGAAATCCAAGTGTCAAAAAACTATGGATTTAAAAGATAAAGTTCATAAAATTTGAAATTAAAATGGGTGATAATAATTACAATAAGTTATAATTTAAGGTACAAATAAAATATATGCCTAATAAATGCCACATGTAGAAGTAGACTTTAAATGTAAAAAAACTACAATGAAAAATTCAAATGGTAATGGCCAAATAAATTTATGTTTTTTGAGTTTTACTATATAAATTTCTAATATTTTCTATTTTTTTATCTGTGCTGATGCATTTAATAGTATTTTTAGTGTTTTATGTTAATTATTAGTGATATAACTAACCATTAAGTCACTTATACCCTAAAATAGTTTTACAGAACATCATGTCATCTAGAAAATATTTTCATAGATTAATAAATTGCTTCCCTTATAATTTTGTGTGTGCAAAGTTATTGTGGATGACATCAGTGTTCTACCTATGAATAAGATGTAAATGGTTTTAACCTATCAAAAAATATATAAATATATTTTATCATATTTTTTCTTAAAAAATGCATGACTTAACTATTGTAAAAATGCAAAAAAAAAAATATGCACAAAAAAAATGAATTCAGATTGGTCTAGAAGACAGAGTTTAGTCAATAATTAAAATAAAATGAAGATTTTAATTAACCCTATGGGACTAATAATTTAATTTATTATATAATATTAAATTTATGAAATAATAAAACTCTACCATAAATTCCTATGTCACATTACAATACCATTATACAACAAATCAATGTTTAATATAATAAGAAACATCAAATCAAAAGAAAGGAACTTATGATGAAAGAGAGAATAAGAAGAAGATAATTAAACTAATAATGATAGGAAAGGAAGTTATGAAGAAAGATAAAATAATATTAAGTTAATTAAATTTTTTAAAATATAATAATCTTTCCTTTTTTCACTTACCTAGGCAGCTCTGAACTTCTACAACAAGGGAATTTGAAACACACCAAACTAAAATAAATGTAGTAAATTTAAATTTGAATTTTTGGGATTCTTTTGTTATTTTGGGGAAACAAGGAGGTAGATGGAAAAATCAGAAGGTAGTAGACAAAAATAATAAAAAATATAAAACAAAATGGAAGAAGTGTGGTAGAATTTTTAGCATAATAGTAGTAGTAGTAAGACAATCCTAGAGAATAGAGTAACATGAAGAAGATAAATACATTAGAAAACTATGCAATTCAAAGAATAAAAAAAATTTGTAGAATAGAAAGATTCAAAATAATAAAAGATGATAGTAGTCATCCCATAAACCAATCAAGAGAATAAAAGTAAGAAAATAGGGTTTTCCCATATCAGTAAATATCAAGAAAGGAAGAAGGTCATTAAAGAAGTTTTTATAAGAATTTATAGCAGATATAGCTTTAGTTTTTTTTTTCAATTTGTTTGAAGAATAATTTAATATAAACATATATTTATGTGTTTTAAGTCCTAATATACTCTCCCCTATTTATTATTTTAGGATACTAATTTTGTGTAGCTTTAACACTAGTGTATAATTATGCTATAACTCAAGAGCTTAAAGTTTTTACCTTATCTTTTGTTTGTTTCACACTTGAGCCTACATATTATTATTTTTATAAAAAACAAGTATAATATTATCCTTATGTTATAATCCCATTTATACATGTTAATAAATAATTTTAGTCCATGGCAGCAACCCCTTTCATTTGATGGAAAGAACTATGATGTGTGGAGCATCAAGATGAATACCACATTCAACGCTTAATAGCTATGTGATATATATATATATATATATATATATATATATATATATATATATATATATATATATATATATATATATATATATATATATATATATATAATGAGTTTTAAACCTAGGATCCTTAAATAAACTAACTCAAGCACAAATAAATGTCTTGAAGTAGAATATGAGAAAGAATTCCAAAGTACTCAACTACATACAAATGGTAATGGCTTATTCAACTTTTTAAAGGATAATAATAGTGGTTTATTCTAAACAAGCATGGGATATTCTTCAAAATACCTATGAATTCAGTGATAAGGTGAAGCTTATCAAGTTTAAACTCTTAATAAAGGAATTTGAGACCCTCCAACTAAAGGACAATGAGTCAATTAGTGATTTATTCACAAGGAAAATGAATATTGTCAACCAAATTAAGATTTATAATGATGTAATTGAATATCATAGGATCATAGAGAATGTATTAAGGATCCTTCCAATTATATTTGACCCTATAGTTGTTTTCATTTAATATTCAAAGATTTGAGGCAAATTATAATAGATGAGATAATGGAATCCTTTCAAATCCATAAACAAATGTTGAATAGGTTAGCCACCTCTTTCATGAAAAAAGATTCAAGACTAGTGTGAATGTAAGAGGAAGGGGGAGAGTAATAAATAATAGATGAGGAGGAATAACTTTCAACATTAAAGAAGGTGGAAGGCATAGCCATCAAGATTCACATGTAAGAAGAAGAGGAAGGACCAACAACACTTCTAGAGGAGCATCTACATAAAGGTATGAACAATCCAATATAAAATGCTATTATTGTCATTAGTATGGACACTATGTTAGTGAATGTAGAAAGAAAGAGTATTACATGAATATTCATGATTCAAATATGTCCAAAACATAATAGGTTAAACTTAATAGGAATGAGAAAGGTGTAAACTTGTTCATAACATGCAACATTACCTAGCAAAGTGGTAAAAAAAACATGGTACTTGGATAGTGGTTGTAGAAACCACATGAATGGGAATAAAGAGATGTACAACAATATTTATGAATCTATAAAATCAATGTAAATATGAGAAATAATGAGAAGGTTCCCATCATGGGTAAAGGTAACATTTATATCTGCACCTAGCAAGGTAATAAAAGGTAAATTCAAGATGTTTACTATGTGTCCAGATTAAATCATAACCTAATTATCATAGGGTAGCTTTTCCAAAAGGGATACAAGGTAAAATTTTAAGATGGAGAATGCATAATATTTTATATCATTGGATATAATATATAGATTGTAGTAGTCAAGAATACAATAAATCTATTGTTTCCATTGAGAATGAAAAGTGAGCTTGTAGCAACATTTAAAATAGTGGTAATAGATGAGTCTACTCTTTGTCATCTAAGGTATGGTCATTTCATCTTTTTTGGGCTTACCCTTCTTTTCAAGAATAAAATGGTGATATGTATGCCCTTTATAAAATATCCAAATAATATATTTAAAGGTTTCATATTGGGGAAGTAACATAGGTGTGCATTTTTTATGGGTAAAGCATGGAGAACTAGAGCTCCTTTAGAGATGATCCTTTCAGACTTGTGTTGTGAAATAAAGACTCCCCCCTTATCTAATAATGTCTAGTTCATGATATTCATATATGAATTCATCTGGAAGACATGGGTCTACTTCTTGAACAATAAATTAGATGTATTTGAAAGCTTCAAGAAGTTCAAGGCCATGGTGGAGAAGCAAAGTGGTCACTACATCAAGCTTTTGAGGACAAATGGAGGAGGAAAGTATATATCTAATGAGTTCATGAATTTTTGTAATAATTATGAGATACAAAATAAATTTTTAATCAAGTATAAACCACATCAAAATGGTGTGGTTGAAATGAATAATATGACCATCCAAGATATGGCAAGGAGTATGATAAATACAAAAGGTTTTACTAATGATTTTTGGGATGAGGCTATAACAATATCTGTATACTTGATAAATATTTTTCCAATGAAGCATGTTAGGTACATGATCCCTCAATAAGAATTGAGTAATTAGAAACCAAGTGTTAAACACTTTAGAGTGTTTGGTTGTGTTACATATGCACACGTGCCCAAGCAAACATGAACAAAGTGGGATGAAAAAGGTGAGAAATGTATATTTATTGGGTATAGTTACCAATAAAAGGCTTATTTATGTATTTTAAAATATGGTCACTAAGGATATCATAATCATTTGAGATGTTCAATTCATTTACCATGAATCTTAGAAATATATAGAAGAAGAATAAGCATAAAGAAGGGTTAGTGGACCCTTTATTGAATCTAAACTAGCAGGGAGTACATCCACTCATGCACCATGTTGGACCCCTATTTCAAAAATGGATGATTCATCTAGTGGTAGTAGCCATCAAGAAGGCCAAGGAGCTATTCATGAGTCAACATCATCCTCTTCCAACTTAAGCTAATGCCTAACAAGGACAATGATTGAAGAATTTATCTTAAGAATAATCATTAATGACAAATTATAAAAGTGTAAAAATAAGGAAATTAAAATACAAGTTACTTCTCAAAGTGCAAATCATAAATGAAACAAAATTTAAAGTGGAAAATCAAATGTATCAAATAAAAACCTACGTGATATTATTAGAAAGATTGCAACCATAATCTTCATATGTACAAGATTGAATCAAGAGCACAAGATAAAAAGAGAGAGCTATTAGATTTTATTAAAGAAAAGAGGAGAATAATTTATCTTTTATAGAGATATAGGAGGAGAATAGGAGTAATAAAGAATCTTATTATTACCTTACAATCTTACTATGTGTGTGGCACTTGTGCCTTAGTTCCTTAAAAAGTGAAGGGAACTGTGTTTCATGTGGGGAAAATAATTACTTATGTAATTAACTAATAAATATTAAAAGAGCACAAATAAGTGACACCTTATAGAATATATATTTATGTGAATTGATAATTCACATATATAAAAATTTCTCATACACAAAAATGAAACTTAGGATAAAATAGATTATCCTAAGTAAAGGGTAATCCTAACACTCCCACTTTAAATTTATTTAGTGGCTTACAAACAAAGAAGAAGGGAGGAAGCATCACTAATTCTCTCCCTTGATGAGAACTTTCTTCAATCCTAAGTTGTTACAAAAGATTACAAATTTTTATTTGCATAGTGTTTTAGTGAGATATTAGCCATTTATTCTTCAGTAGGATAGAAAGAGGGAAGAATTTGATTATCTTCAAGAAATTCACATTGAAAGTGATATTGAATCTCAATGTTCTTGGACCTTGCATGGAAAATTAGATTTTTTTTAAGGTAATGGCACTTTGATTGTCACCAAAAATTAGAGTAGCTAAATGTTGAGGGTGACCCAGATCTACAAGTCTTCTAAGTTAAATATCTTCCTTTGAAGCATGATTACATGCTATATACTCAAATTTTGTGGAATAAAAGATATAGTAGTGTGCTTTTTACAATTCCATGAAATTATTTCAAAACCCAAATTTAAAAAAATAACCACTTGTGGATCTATGATCATTAAGATCATTGGCCCATTTAGAGTCAAAATAATTTACCAAATAAAATCTACTATTTGAAGTATACTCAATGCCATAAGTTATAGTAATTTTAATATAACCAAAAATTATTTTAGCATCTTTAAAATGAGTTTCTTGAGGTTTAAACATAAAATAGGAAACTAATTTAATAGAAAGAGAAATATCAGGATGAGTATGAGTAAAATAATTCTAACTAACAACTAATTGTCTATAGATAATTGGATCAACAATTTTATTTTCTATGTCATTAAGTAATTTAACACCAAGTTCATAATTAGTAGCAATAGGTTTGAAATCTAACATACTAAATCTAGATAACAAGTCATATGTATATTTAGATTGAAAAATAGAAATGTTGTCTTTTTCTTGTCAAACTTGAATGCCTAAAGGGTAAGTGCACAAAATTGGGGGATAAAAAATAGCCTACCCATGGACATGATTTTTTTGAAATTTCAAAAGTTTGAACTTCTATAGATAATTAGTGATGGCTACACTCAAAATTTGAACATGGTCTAAAAACATGAATTGTAGCATTTCAAGTCTAGTTTCAAAAAATCTATATATATATTTTTAAATGGTTAAGTATAAATAGGTTAAACATCTAAAATTTAAATATGACTTTTATTTTTTTAAGAAAACATAGTAGATATGTGATCGTGAAGGCCACCATTTTTTAAGCATCATTAAATATTGTTTGAAACCTTTTGGTGAATATTTAGATGAGATCTTATAGTGTTGTATGATTTGTTTTATATTTTTCAATGAATATTTTTATTATTAATTTTGAAATTAAGGAGATCTTGAAAATTAATAAAAAAATGGATAGCCAACCGTGCAGCCACCCGTAACTATCTCAAAAAAAAATGGAAAATAGTTTTTTTAATTTATGTATAATTAGGCCTAGTTTGTTACCATATAATTTTTTTTGCACTTGTATCAACGACAATAAATTATATAAACATGAATAGTCATGTATAGGTGCAGTATGTAGTGGCTTAAAAATGGTATAGTTAGAAATAAATATAGTTTGAACACTTAAAATATCCCAAAAATTATAAAAATCATATATTTGGATGGAGGATAATTTTCCCATCATAATGGTAATAATTTTTTGAATTTTGATGTTAAAATCCATAGCGTATTCAAAAATTAAAGTTGAAATTTGTTGGTTTTTATCAAAACTCTCGATCTTGACTGTAGATGCATAGTCACAAGCCTTTGGCTCAAAAATCCGAGCCATTTTCAAACCTAAAGGCTCTGTTTTTAATTCAAATTCAAATAGCACATATATCTTATATAACTTATTATACAATGCATATGCATTATATAACACAAATGCATTATTTTTTAATAAGACTAAAAACATCTCTAAAATCATGTATAAGTTACACATGGAGGTAATTTTGGCTAGAAGTTTATATTTACTACTCTAAATGTTAAGTATCAATTATGTAAACTTATAGTTTAAATTTATTTTAGTAAATATAATAAATTAGGGTCACTCAAAATTTGATAGAGTTAGTATCACAGTTACACATGTTATAATGTGCAAAATAGTTTTTCAAAATGCAATATTTATAGTGCGTAGACATGTTTAGGGTCTAATTATTAAACCTAGGGATTTCAGAACATAAGTTTTACAATTGATGTCTATTTTTGGTAAACATAGTTATTTTTTAGGTCTTTATGCCTTCCAAATTGATTCGTAGTATTTTTGGGAGTCTTAGATTTGTCAAAATTAAATTTTTCAAACCACTCACTTTGAAATTGATGAAAAGTGGTGTGATTAGGATATCATAGATCACATTCATTATCTGCACACATCAAATAACCACTTTGTGTTAATTTCACTTGTTCATCATCTATCCCTCATCCTTAATTACTTATTACTCAAGCCTCATCACCCCTAATCACTCTCTCATCATTATTAATAGTCCTTAATCACTCCCTCATTTACCCTCACTATCCCTAGTTATCTTTTATCACTCCTTCATGATCCCTGATTACTCTCTCATTGACCCTCATTATCCCTCCTCATCCCTAATCACTCACTCCTTGTCCCTCATCTTCTCCCATCACTCCCTCATTAACACTCACCATCCCTCATAATATTTAATCACTCCCTCATCCTCCCTTATAACTACCTCATTTAATCTCACCATCCCTCATTTTCCCTAATCACTCTTTCATTTTTTCTCACCATCCCTAATCACTACTTCATCATCCCTAATCACTCCCTCTTCATCCCTCATCATCACTAATCACTCCCTTATTGACCCTCACCATTACTCATCATTTATAATTTCTCCCTCATTATCCCTAATCACTCCTTCATTTCCCCTCACCATCCCTCACGATGCAGAGATTTATTATATATTATGCTTATCCAAGCTCTCTACCAATATCCACCTAGCTTTCAGTTTGTCTTTTCTTGCTTGATCTCTATATTTGGACCCTGTATACATTTGAAATTCACATCTAAATTTTATTCATTTCATTTAATGAACACCATGATTTGGATTGTCTCACTAAACTCTTCATTCTATTCTTGTTACTCAATGTATTCTATCTCTCTTACTTTGAGACTATCCCCCTCACTAGTCGTTATGTTTTATAATAAATTAGATCAAATCTTGTCTCTAGTTCCTTAGGATTTAATAGGTTTATATAAAAATTCCTTCAAATATTTTGATTCCTTCATAACTTCTTCTCAACCCTACTTAACATCTCAACATAATCATGTTATCATACACTACCTCTTACTCTGTCAGAGACTTTTTTTGTAGCCTTTTTGTGCTAATTGTCTTGGTACAGTCTTGTATGGACTCAAATAATAAAATAAAACTCATTTATGGATACCCTATAATGTCTCCCATATATTAACAAAGTTTCAGGTTTTGGTTCAACTATTTCATAAATTATTTTGGCTCTTTTTCACTTTTATATTGTGTCTTTAGGTTTCCTTCTACCTTGTCTACCACATAGTCCTCCCCCATACATATTTATCCATACTTACACAACATAAAAACACTACAATGTATTTTTTTTATGTTGAAATAAAAATTTTCACCAAATTTCATGAATTATTTATGGTTAAAACTCCTAAAAACTCACTTTGAAATAAAAAACCCTAATACAATGTTTGGATTAGTTTTACAGACCTGAGAAGGGTCAAAATGAGATTTCAATATTCCAAAGGCATTTAAAATGATTTTTATTATTTTATTTGGTTTTATTTTACCCTATTCATGTTTTCTAATTTTTATATTTCCATTTTAATCTAAATTATATTGACTTAACAAATTTTAAATGGATTGTGTACTCAGTCATAGGTCTGCAGTAATTTGAGAAGAGGTTATTTATTCTAATTCATTCCAAAAAGGGTTAAATAAACATTAAGGTTGAAACTCCTCTAAAAAAAATTTAGACACTTTAAAAAATAAATGCCTTCCATCTATAACACACTATTTTCTAATTTTCATGAGATACCTCTTTGACTATGTTAAGTTTCTTGATGACTACAAGATTGTGTTAGTTTTCTTTTTACTCATAAAAATATATGAAAGATAATTTAAATATTATAAGACTTCATAATAATATTATAATCAACTCACCAACATATACATTTGAATTTTCACTCTAATAGATACATATACCTTCTCATACATATGTATACTCAAAATGTTTGCTCACAGAAAACAAGGTTATGTTATTCAACATAGAATGTCCTTATCAAAATAAAAACATACAATATTTAAAGACTATTAAGGAATTTTTATGTCAATTTATTAATTAATCATATGTTCTAAAATCACACCAAATAAAAACTCCTCTTCTACAATACTCTAACCTTCACTTAGATTTCAAGGCATAGTTTGTAAAAGCATAAGGTATACAGTTTGTAATTTGAACATGAAAATGATTTGAAACTCAAATGATAAATTATATAATCACTATCAAAGATATTTATTTTAAAATTACCACCCACACCAATATCATAAATAACTTTTTACTAATCATGTTTTACCATTGATCATGCACACTATCAACTATCTTTACACATATTCAAGAAGATGTAGGGTATGTTTTATTTCTTGTCTGAAAATAATAAAAACTTGTATTTATTCACTTGTTTAGGTTTATTTAAATTCATCCTTTTTAATCCTACCCCCTCGAAATCTCTTGAATCTGACTCTGAATATAAAACAATACATGGACAAGACTCTTATTACCAAATAACCATCCTAACTAGATTCTAACTTATTTTGTACATTGAGAGAGTCCTCAATCAACTAAACTAATAACATATTTATCAAATATGAGTTTATGCATATGTGTTTTAACATCCTAAACTCCTCACTAAATTATAACCACACCAAATTCAAATTTAGACTTCTTTAACTAAGATTGAAGTCTCTATGAAAGTTTAAAAATTTAAATGAAACATTTGGTGGGAAAGTCCAATACAAATCTAAGTCAAAATTGACACAAAACTAGAAACTTATAAATACTCATACAAACTTATTATGACCTTGACCACCTTATAAATACTGAAACATGTAAACTAGATTACTATTTACATTGGGTAGTGAGGTTCCTACATCACCTCATCATCCGTAATCACTGTTTCATCATACCTCATCATCTCTAATCACTCATTATTTGTCCCCCATCTATCCTAATCACTCCCTCATTAATATTTACTATCACTCATCATACCTAATCACTTTCTCATCCTCCTTAATCACTCTCTCATTGACCCTCACCATCCCTCATCATCCATATTTACTCCCTCATCATCTCTACTCAATTACCCCTCATCCTTAATCACTCCATTTAATATCTTGATGGTGGTATTTTTTTGGGGTTTAATAATATTAGGAACTACAAGTGGAGAGTTGAGTGCTATCATAAAATATAAGACATAGTGATCAAAATGATGTGGAGGAAAATTTGAAACATAAATATTTAACACCTATGAAAAAATATGGGCCTATTATAAATGATGTAATTCACAATTAAAAATCCATTAGAAAAATATAAGCAATTAAAACCACCATAGCACCAAAAATGGGTAGTAAATACATGAGGATCACCAAACTATGTGATTTCCTTAAACCAATCAACTACTTTCCATATGAGGATATTTTATGATATGAATAATTACATTGAAGGTATTCTGTTTGTATGTCTATTGATTGATTCATCATACTAGAGAGTGGAAAATAATTTTCAAATGATTAGAACAAGTAGTCCAAGATTGTAAAGTGGTGCTTAATTCATATTGTACACTAAACAATAGTATTGATTTGATCTCTTAACTACCTCAAACCTCTTTATGCAACATATCATTTATATATAATGAATATATCAATTGGTAGATCCATGAAATCATGGATAATGAGTACATCATGCCCAAATCATTGCATTGTAGAATCCCAATTATGTTTGTGCCAAATTTATGAATCAATTAAAAAAATCTTAACAAGATTAAAGTGAATAATTATTATCCTTATTTAAATATTAATTCATTTTTATTCTATATCCATGAGGTAAAATTCTTTTCCAAAATTGATCTTAAGTTTGGGTATCCTCATATTCATGTTAAACCTCTAGACATTTGGAATATAGTCTTAGAAACAAAGGAAGGATTGATTGACTAGTTTGTTATGCTTTCTAGGTTAACTCATTTAACGAATTAATTCATTTCAAAATGTTGAATGACATCCTCAAGCCCTTCACCAATGTCATTTTTTTAATCTACCTTGGTGACATATTAATCTTTAGAAAATAGGGGATGAACATCTACACAATACTGAATTAATATTTGACATTTTAAAGAAACATATTTTTATCATAACATGAATAAATGTTCATTTTTCCTACAAGACATCAAATATTTGGGACACATTACACACATAAGGAGTTCATGTGTGAACCTAACCAAGATTTAATTCATACAAGAATGGAAAAAACTAAATAACTTTGCATCTGATTCAAATCTTCTCATAATTAAAAAATTATACAAGAGATTTGTGTTTAATTTTTATCTTTTGAACCAAACTACCAAAGATAAAACCAAATAAAGTTTCATCCAGGTAACTGCACAAAAAACATAATTCAATGAGCTAAATAATAGACTCTATTTTATGTAAGTACTTATGTTACTTGACTATAAATTTTGAATATCATCCAATTCACTCAATAATAAAATTGACTATCACAAATGGGTATTGACAACACAAGTCCTAGAAACGAGTTAATTTATATTATAATGGATTAAACAACATATGATTATAATAAAAGATATATTTAGAGCATATAATTATGTTAGATGATGATTGAAATATTAGGGATGGTGAGGGTCAATGATAGAGTGATTAGGGATTGTGAAGGTCAATGAGGGAGTGATTAGTGATGATGAGGGATGAAGAAATATTGATTATAGATTATGAGGTATGAAAAGGGAGTGATTAGGAATGATGAGGGATGGTGATAATCAATAAAAAAATGATTATGATGATAAGATCAAGTTATTAGAGATGATGAGAGATAATGAAAGTCAATGAGGGAGTTATTAGGGATGAGGAGGGAGTGAATATGGATGATGAAGTGATTAGGTATGATGAGGGATGAGGAAACATTGATTATGGATGATGAGGGATAGGGAGGGAGTGGTTTGGGATGATGAGAGATAGTGAGGATCAATGGAGGAGTGATTATAGATGATAAAAGAGTGATTAGAGATGACTAACAATAGTGAGGGTCAATAAGGAATGATGAGAGAGTGATTATGGGTAATGAGGGATGAGTAGGAAGTGATCAAGGATGAGGAATGAATAGTGAAAAATTGAAATTAACACAAAGTGGTCATTTAATGTGTGTAGGTCATTAATATGACCTACACTACCTCAATCACACCACTTTGGATCATGTTCAAGTGAATAGTTTTCCAACTTCAATTTTTATAAACTTAGGACCCCTATAAATGCCAAGAGTCAATCTAGAAGTCACAAAACCTTAAAAATTACTATATTCTTACTAAAAATGGATATAAATTGAAAAATTCATGCACTACAATCCTTAGGTTTAATATAAACCATATTGGATTTTGAAAAACTATTTTTTATATTTTAAGGCATGTAACTATGATACAAACTCTAACAGATGATGAGTGACCTTAATATATATTATATTTCCTAAAATAAATTTAAAGTATAATAGAATAAATGTAAACTTATACTTAACATTTAGAGTATTATATATAGGATTCTGGCCAAAGTTGCCTTCATGTGTAATTCCCACATGCTTTTAGAGATTTTTTTTGTCTTATTACAAAATAATGTGTAGGCATTATATAAAGTATGCGCATTGTATACTATGTTATATAATGCATATGCATTGTACATGTTGTATAACATGTACGTGCTATTTGAATTTGGATTCAAAATTTTGTTTTAATGTACAAAACAACACTAACCCATACTTATTATTTTAACAATAATTTGATCACATTATATATTAATGAAATCATATTATGAATTGGTAATTATTGAGCCATAATTTAAATAATACGATCATGTTATTTATTGACATAATCACATTATTTACTAATGTGATTGTGTTATTTATTAATGCGATCATGTTACCTAAAATTTCCATGGAGTTATCCTCCAAATCCATGCACTTACCCTAAAAAATAATGTAAGAGACCTAAATCATTCATTTCAAAGGTATTCTTTAAAGAAATTTTAGTGCAAAAAACCATTGAATAATTATTACCAATTATTATTAAGTCCTCAACATATAAAACAATGATAAATATTCCACTTGGAGTGTTTTTGATAAAAAGATTTGGATCATTAAAAATACGAGTAAATCTTTGAACTATAAAAATTTGATAAATTTTAGAGTATCATTATCTATGAGATTGTTTCAAACCATAAATAGCTTTGTTTAACATTCAAATAATATTTTTATTGCCTTTATTAAAAAAATTGGGTGTTTGAGACATGTCAATTTTTTCATGCAAGTCGCCATTTAAGAAAGAATTCTTAACATCCATTTGATAAATAGGCCAATGCATGTGATCATATAAACCTAAAATAAGAATTCTTAACATCCATTTGATAAATAGGCCAATGCATGTGATCATATAAACCTAAAATAACTTTAATTGTTAGCATCTTAGCTACATGTGCAAAAGTTTCATTATAATCAATTCCTTCAATTTGAGAAAATATTCTAACACTTAATTTAGCTTTATATTTTTTAATTTTATTATCAAAATTAAACTTAGTTTTAAAAACGCATTTACAACTTACCAAATGATTCCTTTAAGAGAGAGGGACTAAGTCCCAAATGTTATTAGAAATTGAAGAGGTGTATTCATCATGCATAAATTTTTCCTAATGAGGGTGACTTTGAGCTTGTTTTATAATTTGAGAGCCATTATTGTGCATAAGTTTAGACATCAAAGCATAATTAAAAAATCATTTTATATTTATACGAGTATCATTAAGATCTACATCAATTCTAAAATATTATATAGTATTCTTAGCCCATTTAAGCATAGTATTGAGTTAAACAAGACTAAAAAAAGAAGAATGAACTTTTAAAATAATATAATTATGCAACACATAATTATGATCACCATTTTTTTCAAAAGAAAAAGAAGAAGAAACTATATCAAGAGAGTCTAAGTTGGAAGCATAATTAAGTACACCATTTTTTATAATGTTAACATCCCTTTTAATCTTGATTTTGTTAGTTTGAAGATCATACACCCTTTAAGTTTTAAATGATTCATCATAACCAACAAAGATAAAAGTGTCTGCTTTAGAATCTAGCTTCTTATATTTTTATATTGAAATATGAACAAATGCATCATAACCAAAAACATGTAAATGCTTCAAATTAAGTTTTCTACCACTCTAAGCTTCTTTATATGTAATATTTAGAATAATTTTAGTGGTAGCCCTAGTGATTAGATAGACAACATAATACATAGCTTCAAATCAAAATTTGTAATGCATATTTTTAGCATGCAGCATACACTTAACAATTTTAGTGATAGTCCTATATTTACGTTCAGCAACACCATTTTACTCAAGTGTATAAGAAATATTTTTTTTATGTTTAATACCATCTTAATTACAATATGTACTAAAATCAGTATTAACATATTTAATATCATTATCAGTGCATAATATACGTATAGAACAATGTTATTATTTTTCAATAAAGACATAAAACTCAATAAAATTATCTAAAATTTAATCTTTAGTTTTTAAGAAGTAAATCCAAACTTGTCTAGTGAAATCATCAAAATAAATTAAATAATTATTTATACCATTAATAGAAAGAATTTTCATATGGCATAAGAGATAAGTATGAACTAAATGAAGCTTTCCATTAGCATTCTAAGATAGATTCTTAGAAAAAGTTTTTCTATGAATTTTACCAACCATATAACCACTACAAGTAGAAGTAGTAGAAATTTTTTTAGGCAAACCTTATACCATATTAAATTTGTTTATAAGTATAATGCTTTGATAATTTATATATCTTAATATTTCATGTCACAAGTTAGTATTGTTACAAAAAAACAAAGGATGAAAAGAGGAGGAAGAAGAGAATTGAGTAAATTTGAATAAATTATAATTGTCTAGAAAATAATAAAAACTACTTAAAAATATTATTTAGTGAATTTAAAATAACAAGTGTCATTATATAATTATAATTTATAGTTATATTTGTATAATTTAAGAATATAAAGCAAATTTAATTTCAAATCAGGTACAAGAAAGACATTATGCAATTCACTATTAGAAATTTTAACAAATTTTATGGCTTCAACATTATAAGAAATATGATTTGCAAGACTTAAATGATTGTTAGAAATATATTATTCTAAAAAAGTAAAAAAATTAACGTTAGATATTATAGGTTGAGTATCACCATAATCAATAATTAATTTCACAAGAAAAACACATAAGGCACAAGTAAAAGTAGCTCTAGTATTAGATTTTTTTTACATTGAATCTTAGTATTAACATTATCTTTGACCTTAAAATTTTTAATTGATATCATATTGTTTCTTAAAGTAGTGATCTTCATCATAAGTGTTTTTATCATAATAATTACACTCTAATTATTTTAAGGTTTGGAGTTAGTTTTTTTAATCTTTCTTGATAGGCGTATTATTGAACTTAGTATGTTATTTGTTATTCTTATGTTGATTTTTATAAACAAAAGCATGTTCACCAGTATTATGAGTACCAAATTGAATCAAATTTTATTTTTCTTGATGAAACAAAATATAAAATTAAAAAATATCAACAAAATAGATAAATTACGAAAAACTAGTTGCAAATGAATATTTTAATAAATTACTAAAAAGTTTGGGGTAAATATTTTTTTATGATAATATGAATCAAATTCAAATCTAAAAGTTTAATGTATAAACTAATTAATTAAGAATGCAAAGAGTGAATTTTAATAAAAGAATCATCTATAATTTTAAATTTATTATACTTTAAATCATACAGTTTATGTTGAATTTGAATTTTGTAGGATTCATTCACAATATCATAAAAAAAATTAAACTTAGAGCATGAAATGGATGAAATAATATAACCATCAATATGTACATATAATTTGGGAGTCATGACCATGTCAATCAATCTTAAGGCCTCATCAATTTTTTATTTGTTATTTTTATTAAACTTTAGTGGAGGTAGTCTTTGTATCAAGTTTAGAATCTATGTTATCTACTATGTGAATCAAGTGTTTGAAAGTGAAAATGTATTGCATATAAATTTTTTATAAGTGTTTATTGGTAGATGTGAGTTTAAATTTAGGAAACAATTGAATCATTATGTCTTGAAAGCTCACATAATTCTCAGAAAGTGAATAGGTAAGAAAATTCACTTAGATAAAAGAGGTGTAGAGGAGAGACATGAAATATATATAAAATACTTATCCAAAATGTAAAATAAATATCAATGAAAAAATGAGAGCTGAAAAAGGATAGAAAATTATTTTAAAAAAATACAAGATAGAGATTAATAATCTTCTAAGTTGTAATTGAAAAAATAATAATGATGGTTTTAAAACTTTTTTTTCCCTTAAGAAAATATAAGATATTAATATATGGCTTTTTTTTTTTTTTTAATGTTTTGAAAAAAAAATGTATAACCATAGACATGAAAAGCCTATAAATACCAATTAGTATTGCAAAAGCTCGTTTAAGTGATTTTTTTATTTATTATTATTTTAGAATTTAAATTTAAATATAGGTCCTCATTAAGAAACTCAAAAAAGAATGGACTAAATTTTGATGTTATGCTTTTAGAAGAAAAACAAAGTGAACCTTATATATATATATATATATATATATATATATATATATATATATATATATATATATATATATATATATATATATATATATATATATGGGTCCTCATTAAGAAACTCAAAAAAGAATGGATTAAATTTTGATGTTATGGTTTTAGAAAAAAAATAAAATGAACCTTGTGTGTGTGTGTGTGTGTGTGTGTGTGTGTGTGTATTTTATTTTGTCCTATTGATAATTTTATTTGTCTTAATAGTTTTCGATGGCATTATCTGAGATTAGAGCAAGTTCAAATCTTAGAGGAGTAAATAATGGTGAGAGGACAAGATGTTGCATAGATAAAATAGACTATATAAGAGTTGTAAAAGAAATTTCAACAATTAACAAAGATTATCATGAATAAGCATAGAAGACAAGGTGGTGATAAAGAAGACATATATCATGATGAAGAAATTCAGCAAGAAGAAGAATAGTAAGAGTAGCCACCATTAATGGAAGAGAGGATGGTTTAAAATTTAGAAGAAAGAAATGAGGTAATCAAGATTGATGTTCCAGATTATGGAAGCAGTTTAAAACTAGAGGAGTTGATAGATTGAATGAATAGCATAGATAAGTTATTTGAGTGGAAAACTGTGAGATAAGATAAGAAGGTAAAGTTTACATACATGAAATTTAAAGGTCATACAATGATTTGGTGGGCTCACCTGTAGAAAAAGATGAAGAAGAAGTTGAGAAAGAATTTTATTCTTGTGGATTAGGCACAAATATTATATAAAATATTTTAGAATTTGAAGTAAAAATATCATAGTATATAAGACTATACAGATGAATTTTATAAGATTTTCATACAAGTAGAGCATGATGAAATAGAAGAGTAGATGGCTATGAGGTATGTAAATGGTTTAAAAAAATTTATTCAAGATGAATTGAGCATGCATAGAATACTTAACATGGAGGAGGCTTATCAATTAGTTTTGAAGTGAGAATAAAAATAAAATAGATAGAATTTTAAGACATCTATTGGTCGAAAAAGAAGTGGATCCCCTCTAATAAGGAAAAGAGGTGGGTTTAATACCATCAGAGGTGACTTTAATGCCAATAAAGGTGAATCATCACGTGGTGTAGAAAGGTAAGATGATAATATGCAAGGGTTTAAATACCAATAAAGAAGAAGAAGATTTTAGAGAGGATGAGGTTATGGTGGTGCTAGAAGATAGTTTTTGAATCAACGTAGATCTTATGTTTATTATAGATGTGGAGAAGAAGGGTACAGAGCATTTGAGTGTCCACACTATCAAGATTGAGAAAGGAGGAAAGAAGATCATCTAAGAGTAAATCTACTTGAAGATTAAATAGAAGAGAAGAATATTAAAGTTGCATCAATAGATGTTAAAGAGAATCTCATGATGAGAAGAATCATGATCACTTTAATAAATGAATAGGTGCAGAATAAAGAAGGTGGTGATGCATAATTACGATCAAATAAATTTTGAACAAGATGTAATTCAGGTGGAAAGGTATGCAAAGTAATTATAGATGGCATTAATTGTTAAAATATGGTTTTTAAAAAAATAATTGAAAAACTAAATCTGCAATGTGAAAAACATCACAATATTTATCATATTTCATGGTTTAAGAAAGGGAATGAAGTTGTAGTAGATAAAAGGTGCTTAATCAAGTTTTCTATAAGAAAAGAGTTATAATGATGAAATATGGTGTGATGTTATTCTGATAGATGCATGTCATGTCTTATTAGGAAGACCATGACAATTTGATAGGAAATTAATTCATGAGGGAGCAAAGAATACGTACACTTTTTGAAAAGGTGGTACAAAGGTAGTTTTGTTACCTCTTAAAGAATAAGAGAAGATAGAAAGCATGCTCTCTACTAGAACATTTATCCAAGATATGAAGGTGGTAGGTTGTTATTATGTACTAATATCAAAGAATAAAGAAACAAAAATGGTTCCAATACCAATAGAAATAACAAGAGTGCTGAAAGAATATGTAGATGTTATGCTTGATGAGTTACCAGATGGTTTACCACTAAAGAGAGATATTTAGCATCACATTGATTTGATTTCAGGATCAATGCTACCCAATCAAGCAGCTTATAGGATGAGTCCAATAGAATAAGCAAAACTAAATAAATAAGTTATTGAATTACTAAGAAAGAAGGTGATAAGGGAGAGTATGATTCCATGTGCAACATCAATGTTTCTAAATCCAAAGAAAGATGGATGATGGACAATGTGTGTGGATATTATATCAATTTAAAAAATTACAATAAAGTATAGGTTTTCTATACCTCGTTTAGATGATATGATGGATGTGCTTTTAGGAAAAAAATATTTTACCAAGATTGATCTAAGAAGTGGTTATTATCATATTCAAATTCATGAAGGAGATGAGTGAAAAACTACATTCAAGACTAAGGATGGCTTATATGAGTGGATGGTGATGTCATTTGAATTATCTAATGCACCTAGCACATTTATGAGGGTGTTGAATACAGTGCTACGAGAATATATTGGTAAGTTTTTGGTTATTTATTTTGATGATATTTTAATATTCAGTAAGACTAAAGAAAAACACTTAAAATATTTGAGAATGGTAATGGATTTGTTAAGAAAGGAGAACTATGCAAATTTGAAGAAGTGAAGGTTTATGCAGAATAATTTAGTATTTTTGGGATTTTTAGTTTCAACACATGGTGTGAAAATGGATGAAAAAAAATTTTGAGTAGTTTATTCTAAAAATCATTACAGATGTAAGATGTTTCTATAGTTTAGAAAAATTTTACAGAAATTTTATTAAAAAATTTAGTAGTATTGTGGCACCAATAACAGATTGCATGAGAGAAAAATAATTTGCATGGACTAGAGTAGCCACAAAAATATTTAAATTTTGAAGAAGAAGATTATATAAAGTCCAATTTTAAAATTATCAAATTTTAACAAAGTATTAGAGGTTGATTGTGATGCTTCATTTATGAGAATTAGTGTTGTGTTAAGTTTAGAAGGAAAGGCAACAACATATTTTAGTGAAAATTTTAATGAAATAAGAATAAAGTATTATACTTATGATGTTGAACTTTATGCAATTGTACAGGGATTAAGACATTGGAGACATTATCTAGTGCCTAAGGAGTTTATACTATTTATAGATCATGAAGCTTTGAAGTATGTGAATACATAAAAGAAGTTGAATAGTAAGCATGCAAAGTGGGTTTCTTTCTTATAGGGGTATACTTTTATGTTGAAACATAAATTAGAAAAAAAAATTAAGTCGCTGATACATTAAACAGAAGGGTAGCATTATTAACTACTATGGTGAGTGAAGTAGTTGGATTTGAAGCTATCAAATATTTATATGATATTGATTCATATTTTAGCAAAGTAGTTACGAAGTGTAGGAAACTATTAGTAGGTGGGATAGATGATATTCATGATGAGTGTTTTATGCAAGAAGGTTTTCTCTTCAAAGATAAATAATTATACAGTCCAGTTGGGTCTCTATGAGACAATATAATAAAAGAATTATATAGTGGTGGTTTGACTTGACATTTTGATAAGACAAAGTCAATAGATTTGGTGGAGAAAAAATCTTTTTGGCCAAAGATGAAGAGAGATGTGACAAAGTATATTTCAAGGTGCAGAATATGTCAGGGGGCAAAGAAAATGCATAAAATACTAGATTATATATGCCATTACCGGTTCCAAAAGGACCATGAACATATTTAAATATGTATTTTGTGTTGAGATTATCATACACAAAGAGGTAACGATTCAATTTTTGTTGTTCTAGACAGATTTTCTAAAATGGTTCATTTTATTGCATGTAAAAAAACCAATGATGCCACTAAGGTTGCAGAATTATTTTTTATAGATATTATGAGATTGCATGGTGTTTCAAAAATTATTATATTAGATAGGAACATAAAATTTCTAAATCATTTTTGAAGGACTTTGTGAAAGAAGATGGATACTAAGCTACAATTTAGTAGTGCATATCACCCATAAATAGATGGACAAATAGAAGTTATGAATAGAAGCTTAAGAAATTTATTGAGATGCATAATGGTAGAGAAGCCAAAGCAATGGGACTTGAATTTACCACAAGTTGAGTTTGCATATAATAGTTCAGTGAATAGATCAATAGAAAAGTCACATTTTCAAATTGTTTATGGAAGAAATCTTATGGGTATTTTAGGTTTAGTACAATTGACAATTGCAATTGAATTAATGATAATGCAAAAGCATTTGCAGAGTATATGCAATAGTTGAAAGAAAGTAATAAGAAATATAAAGCAGTAGCAGATGCTAGAAAAAGATCCAAGGTATTTGAAGGAGAGTTGATAATGGTTTACTTGAGGAAAGAAAAAATTTCAAAAAGCACATACAATAATATGAAGTACAATAAAATTAGATCATGTAGAATTGTGAAGAAAATCAATGATAATGCCTATGAGATATGTTTACAATAGAATTTTGATATATCTCCAGTATTTAATGTTTCAAATTTATATGAATTTTATGAAAAATATGGTGAAGATGATGATGATGATGAAGTAAATTGGGAGTAGCAGGTTCCAAAAAAGAAGAAAGGAAAATTAGTACAGGGTTTGGATATGAAGATAGTGAGTACAAGGCAATGGAATTATAATAAGTATTTGGTGCAGTCGAAAGGATTGCAACTAGAAGATAATACTTGAATTACATAATAGGAGCTAAAAAAAATTGACAAAAAAAATGGTGGCGGTATAATTAGGTCAACTCACAGGAGCTGAGTTGTTTTCAACTAAAGGAGAATGAAGCAGAAAAAATAGGCCAATCTTCCAGATGAAATAACTTTTGACCCATAGTTTCATTTGAGCTCTTCCACATGCCAAAATGACTATATCAAAAATTTCATTACTATCTTAGAAATTTTTATTTATCTAGAAATATTTTTGGTATTTTTTAGAGGCCATACATGATCACTGAGGGTTTGAAATTGTGATTTAATTATTTTTTCAAGTTTTTTTAATTTTTAGAAATTGTATATTTTAGAACTAGATATCAACTTCAGTTGAATTTTTCCCCATAGTCTAATTATAGTGTTTAGGATATTTTGAAATCTTTTTGAGATATTTCGAGAGTTTTTAAAAATAGACTTTTAAAAAAAAAAAATTTACATGCAAACTCTAATTTTTGAGTTGAGTCTTATTTAAGCATGGTTTGGGTTTTTAATTATGTCAATTCATTCAATACGAATCAATACAAGTTATTTTTTAGAATTTTGGCCTATTGATAATTTTATTTATCTTGATAGTTTTCAATTACATTATTTCTAAGGTCCATTATGATAATATATTCTCCATAATATTATCAAAGAACCTCATCTTTCATTGTAGGAGTAAGCACATTGTAATTAAGTATCACTTCATTCTAGAGTTAATTGAATTTCATGCGATATAACTTGAATTTTGTAAGTCAGATCAACAACTAGCTAATTAATTACTAACTCTTTACCAAAAGATAGTTTTATGTCTTTAAGAAGAAAATTAGAGGTCATAAATGCAATAATATTATCCCTAGTTGGTTGTATGCAAGCTTCGGAATTCAACAATGAAGCTCTAGAGTCTTATAGCTAAGCTTTGAATTTTATTAGCGAAGCTCCAAAGTTTGATAGTGAAGCTCCACACTTCAACAAAAAAAATTTGGTGTTTGACAATCTAGTTTTAGAAATGTACATAATGACTCTATAAGGATATAGATAGTTGAGAAGAATTTATAGATATGTTTTGAAGGTTGAAATAGTTTCATTAGAGAACGCTTAGAAGGTCAAGGATAAGGGGGAGTGTTAAAAAAATAATAGCACTATCCTTTTTCACCTACCCAAGCAGCATTGGACTTCTACAATGGGGGTATTTCAAACACACCAAACAAAAATAAATGCCACAAATTTGAATTTAAATTTTTAGGAGCCATTTGGTGTTTGGATGGAAAGAAGGAGGTAGGTGGAAAATTTAGAAGACAGTAGCGATAAAAGGAACAAATAAGATTACATAAAATGGAATAAGTGTGGCAAAAAATTTAGCGTAATGGTACCAATAAGAAAAACTTGGAGAATAGAGAAACAAAGATAAGATAAACATAGCAATAGACTGTGAAAAGTCAAACAAGAAGTAAAAGGGGTAGAATAGAAAGAGCAGGAAGAATAGGTCACAATAGTCAGCCCATAAACCAATCACTAGAATAGAAGTAAGAAAATAGAGTTTTTCCAGATCAAACAATAGCAAACAATGAAGGTCATTATAGATTTTTTTGTAAGAATTTATAGCAATTGTAGCTGTAGATTTTTTTTGTTGTAATCAATTTGAAGATTCATTTAATATAAGTATATATCTATATGTTTTAGATTCTGCTTTGCTCTCCTTTTTTTACTATTTTAGCATTCTCATTTTGTGCATTTTCAGCAATAGTGTATAATTCCGATATAACTCCGGAGTTTCAAGGTTTTACCTTTCTTTTGTTTGCTGCCCACCTAGGGCTACATATTATTTTTTCTGCCAATAGAAACTAATCATGTTTTTACCTTTCTTTTATTTGCTGCACACCTCGGCCTACATATTATTTTTTCTGCCAACAGAAACTAATCATGATATGAAAAAATTAAAAAAAAACTGGTAACCTCCAATTGTCATACTAGATATAATTTACTTTATCGACTATCATTGGACAACATTGTAATAAAAAAAAGACGTGAGTAAAACACTTAAAAAATAGTATCAGTTGGCTATTATTTTTATAGAAAAGAAATATAAATTGCAGGGTTGTTTACCGTATAGGAGATTGTCCTTATATTTTGACTAGAACTTGTTTAGGTTGTATATCCCAGTGCTTCTCAGACACGAAACTAGGAAAGTAGGGGAAAGTAGGGTAAAAAATAAGGTCAAAGTATGCTCTAGTATATTTAAAAGTATTAAATTTTTCTATTATATTTAAAAGTATTAAATTTTAAATTTAATATACATTGTAATGCCTATTTGAAGACATTACAATGTATGTAAAGCCTAAAATTCTGATACAAATATGATTGTATGGAAACATCCAATTGTCATACTAGATATAATTTACTTTATCAACCATAAATGGAAAACTTTGTTATCTAGGATAGATGCAAAGTAAAACACTTAAAAGATAGTATCAGTAAGACAGTACTATTTTTTTCACTGAAAAGAAAAAAAAGTTATACTTAAACACATTTCAGTGTATTTAAACTATAGGGTTGCTTATAGTATATGAGATTGTTAGTATATTTTAACGACATGATTATTTATGACAGTGCTTTTCAAACATCAAAGTAAAAAAGAAGGGAAAAAAATGAGGGTTAATGTCAGCTCTGTTAAATATAACAGCATTAAATTTTGGGCCTAATATAAATTGTAGTACCTATTGTAAGACATTACAGAGTATATAACTGCCTAAAATTTTTAATCTAGGGGAAATTTATATACAACATAAACTGGAGACTAAAAACCTCACACAGAAAGATGATTGGCTGGCTGGAAACTCTCAAGTTGCAGGTCTGATTTCAAGCAACCCTGCAGGATGGCTGACAGAAGATGGCTTACAGCATATGAGATTGCCAAAACACTTACACTACACTAAAAATTGTAATTGTATTTTTGGAATGCAAAAAGTAAAATTATTATCGACTGCCCAATCACCAGGGTCGATAGGTAGAACCTTCATTAATTATCCCAAATAACAATTGAACCTTCATATAAATTGAAAGGAAAGATAAAACATGATATTGATTCGGCTCAACCCTAATATTAATATTGCTGAAATATGGGTTGAACCGAAACAATACCACTTTCTACCTTCCTCCTCTTCATTCATTGCACTCCACACAGTTCTCCCTAGTCTCAGTTTGTTAGGGAGATCAACCTACCCTAAAATGAATTCATTTTTTCTTCCATTAAATTTAGAGTCTGGTTTGTATTTTATGATTATTTATACACATGAGGGAATAACATTAGTGGTGGATATCACTTTACATGGACATAAAGCATCTTTCAGGCCCACTAAACTGTATTGAAAATGTAAATTAAATGCTTATAAATTTAAATTTCAGTAATTTCAAATAAAGAGCACAGCTACTGCGCTCATGTTGATGAAGGTAAATATAGAGAAGAAACAAAGAAAAATAATAGAAATATAAAACTGCCTCTGATTGCTATGGCAATCTTGAAAAATATTTTTTTTATTGATCTTCTTTTTCTTGTTCTTGAAAACTGTGAAACATGGCTTACATAAATATAGATTCTAAGCTTATCAAACTGAAAATATACTATATAACTAACTAAAATTAACTCCAGTCTTTAACATGCTAACTGAGACTAAACTGAGCTAAGACTTAAAATAGACAAATGTTTGACTGTTGTTCTACATGCACACAAGACTGAACTAATCTTTAACTACTTAAATGAACTGCTATCATGTGAACTGAAGTATGCAGACTATGTGCATGGCATGCATGACGCGTCCATGAGAGGGAGGCGAACAGTAGAAATTGTCTATCTCCAGTTTCTAACACTCCCCCTTAATTTCTACCACTAACTACTTCAACATTTACAATGCCTAAATTTTGCCTTAGATAACTAAAAATCTCCTTTGCTAATGCCTTTGTGAATATATCTGCCAATTGGTCTTCAGATCTACAGAAGTCCAGATGGATTTCTCCATTGTTCACTAACTCTCTGATAAAGTGAAATCTTGTATCAATGTGCTTACTCCTCTTGTGAAAGACATGCTTTTTCGATAATGCAATTGTAGATTTGTTGTCACAAAAGATTGGTGTTGACTCCTTCTATGCTTGTAATAAATCTATCAATATTCTCCTCATCCAAGTTGCTTGACATGTTGCTGATGTGGCTACTACATACTCTGCTTCAGCTGATGAAAGTGTCACTATAAGATGCTTTTTGGATGCCCATGTGACCACACATGTTCCTAAAATAAAGGCATGTCCAGAAGTACTCTTCCTATCATCAATGCTACCTGTAAAATCACTATCAGTATAACCAATCAAACTAAAATAATTAGTTGTGGAATATAAAATTCCATATTCTGTTGTTCCTACCACATATCTTAATATCATTTTTCCAACTTGCCAATGTGAGTCTTTTGGTGACTCCATGAATCTAGAGATTAAACTGACCCCATACATGATGTCTAATCTTGTAGCTGTAAGATACATCAAACTACCAATGAGTCTTTTGAATGTTGTAGAATCAACATTAGACCCTTTGTCTTCTTTGCTAATTTTGGTCCCTATAGCATCTGGTGTAGGTGCTGGTTTACAATTCAGCATCTTAAACCTCTTTAACACATCCTTTACATATTTAGTTTGACAAATAAAAATTCCCTTCTCTGATTGTACAACTTTTATGCCTAAAAAGTGCTTCATTAATCCCAAATCTGTCATTTCAAATTCTTTCTTCATTGCTGATTTAAATGTGTCTACAGACAAATTTCTAGTGAAAATCAAATCATCAACATACAAGCAAACAATCAAAATCTGACCTTCTTTGTTGATTTTTGTGTACAATGTAGGCTCACTATTGCTTCTACTAAATCTATTATTTGTCATGTATGAATCAATCCGGCTATACCATGCTCTTGGTGTTTGCTTGAGACCATAAAGGGCCTTCTTCAATCTATAGACTTTTTCTTCATGTCCTTGCACTTCATAACCTGGTGGCTATTTCACATACACTTCTTCATCTAGGAAACCATTCAAAAAATCTGATTTGACATCCATTTGATATACATACCAATTATTTTGAGCAGCTATTGATAAAACCATTGTAACAATATCTAGTCTAGCAACTAGAGCAAATGTTTCATTATAGTCAATTCCATGTTCTTGTCCAAAACCTTTTGCTACGAACCTTGCCTTGTGCTTTTCAACATTTCTATCTGCATCAAATTTAGTCTTATAAACCCATTTGACTCCTATGAAATCCTTACCTTCAGGTAGATTAGTTAGATCCCATGTTTGATTTCTTTCAATAGCATTCTTCTCTTCATCCATTGCTTTTAACCAATGTTCCTCATTAACTGCTTCTTCATAATACATAGGATCATGAGAGAAAAGAGAAAAATATAAACACAAATCTAACTTCTCTTCTTATTGATTATAAATCTCATTCAAGTTTCTCATTTTCTTACCTTTAAATATTGATTTTAAAGTGGCAAGAGTTAGATCTGATTCATCACTTGTGAATTTGGAGTAGGATGATATGCATGACCAGATGATTCACCTTGTGCAAAGCTCCTAGGTGTTCTTATTGGAGTGCTTGTTATTGCTTGTGGAGAGGATTGTTCACCTTGAAAATTTTATTCTTCAGATTCTTCTTCATTTTGTGGAATTGGTGCTCCAATTGTGATGGTGTTACCATCCCATGCTTTTTCTTCCTTAAATTCAACATCTATGCTATTAATCACTTGCTTTGAAATGGGGTTATATAACTTATAAGCCTTTGATTCTTCACTATAGCCAATAAAAATGCATTTCTCACCTCTATCATCAAGTTTTCTTCTCAATTTAGATGGTATAAGAAAATATGCAATACAACCAAAAATTATGAAATGATGTACACTATGCTTCTTACCACTCCATGCTTCTTGTGGAATTTGATCTCTGACACTCTTTTTTGGGCTTCTATTCAGAATATATACTGCACATGCTACTGCTTCTTCCCAATATTCATTTGACAAATGTTTGGCCTTCAACATGCTTCTAGCCATCTCCATGATTATTCTATTTTTTTTTGCTACACCATTCTGCTGCGGTCTGTACCTTGTAGTCAATTGCCTTTTAATGCCATGATATCTACAAAAAATCTTGAAATTCATTAGACATATATTCACCTCCTCTATCTAATCTAAGTACCTTGATGTAATGGCCACTCTACTTTTCAACCATAGCCTTGAATTCTTTAAACTTTCCAAAGACTTCAAACTTATTTTTGAGAAAATATATCCAAGTCTTTCTGCTAAAGTCATCAATGAAGGTTAGAAAATAAGCACTACCTCCAAATGATGGAATTTGCATTGATCTACATAAATCACTATGGACTAGCTCCAATATTACTTTTGCTCTATATGAGGCTCCTACTGGAAAGCTTTGTCTATGTTGTTTTGCCAAAATGCAACTGTCACATGAAGTTCCTGGCTGTTCTATTGGCGGTAATCTCTTCACCATATTTTTCTTTTGTAACAAATTCAAACTTTCAAAATGTAAATGTCCATACCTTAAGTGCCATAGCCATGATTGGTCTAGATGCATGGTTTTTAAGTGGGCTTCCTCTTCTCCTTGGATGCACTGAATTCGAAGAGGGAACATTTGATTCTTGGTCATCTCCACTTTTCCTATCAACCTGTCATTTGGAAACTTGTCTAGTATTGTGCAAACATTATCCATAAAGGATACTCTGTAACCTTTCTGTACTAACTGTCCAACACTCATAAGATTATGCTTTAGTCTATGTACAAAATAAACATCAGGTATAAACCTTCTTTCACCATTCTTTGCCAAAATATCTATTACTCCTTTACCCATTACATCCACTTTGTTATCATTTCCTAATTTCACTTCAGATTTTATGGAATCATAAAGCCTAGAAAATAATTCTTTATTCCTTGTCATATGATTACTGCATCCACTATCTAAAAACTAAATATCTCTAGCATTTTTTTGAGCAACATGACAAGTGAGAAATAAGCTTCCAGGATTAGGATTAGATTCACCAGGATTAGAACTAGATTCATTTGTGTAATTAGCATTCTGCTTGTCCACATATCCTTGTTTCTTTCTACATTCACTTGCATAATATCCATATTTCTTACAGTAATAACATTGAATGTTAGAATTATCAAACCTCTATGAACTTTGCTAGAAGTGATTGCTGCCATGTCCTCTATTGATGTAGTTTTGATTACTATTTTCACCTTGATCTGGATTGTTCCTTCCAGTTATGCCTCTGCCTCTTCCTCTTCCTCTGCCAAATGATACCTGTGACTTGAAAGCATTCTCAAGAGATGTATTGTTATTCCTATTCATTCTGGATTCATGTGTTAACAAAGAATCCATTAATTCATCTACTGATAACTGTTCCAAATCCTTGGTTTCCTCAATAACTACAACTATTGCATCAAATTTACTGGGTAAACTCCTAAGTATTTTTTCTATGATCTTCTGATCTATTATAATTTCTCCATTAGATCTAATTTGATTCACAATATTCAATAATTGACCCATAAACTGTTTTATCGAATCCGAATCATTCATTTACAAATTTTCAAAACTTCTCCTAAGAGATTACAATTTAGCAATTTTTACCTTTGTATTACCTTTGTAGGTAGTCTCCAAGATTTTCCATGCTGATCTGGATCTCGTTACTACTGCAACTCTAGAAAAAATAAATTCATCCAATGCCTGTTGGATTAAAAATAAAGATTTTGCATCTTTTTTCTTATTCTCTTTAAGCTCTTCCTTTTGTGTTCATGTTAATGCCTGAAGGGCAACCTCATCCTGTGGTTTGACAAAACCATTCTCTACCAAATCCCAAGCATATTGTGAGCAAAACAATGTTCTCACTTTAATTGCCTAAATATCGTAATTCTTACCATTAAAAATGAGAATTTGAGGCTGAGAAATACTATTATTCATTGCCATGTCTCACGCTGAAAGACCACACCATAATAATGCTCAAAATTGATCAGATGGAAAAAACTCTTTCGGTATTAACAACGCTATGGCTATGGCTGCACGTCCTTGCAATGTGCCTCACAAATAGCAGTGATCTAATTTTGTCTTCTTTTTTTGTTTCCTTCCCCAGCTTCTCTACACTCTTCAGCATCTTTTTCAAAATAAGATCGACCAAAATCAATTAAAGCACAAAACCATTTGATTCTATGGCATTTATCATTGAGCATGGAAAAAGATTATTTTAACTTTGATGAGCGAATAGTTTTAAACATTACAACTTATCCTTTTCATAGTCAAGCCTTGCAAACAGTGATACCACTTTGATAGCTTCACTCACCTTCCTCGTCATGCTCCCCTAGCTCTTTGGCTATAGATCTCATGATCTATTGCCTCTACGACCTCCTTTCTTGCTGGGTGCCTCTCCTTGGCGCTCCCTATTGGCTCTCCACATCCCTCAGCTTCACACCTGTGCTCTCACAGTTGCACTTCTTTCCCACGCACTTATTTCAAGATGTTCTTCCTCACACCTGCGCTCTGATACCAGTTTGAAGGTAAATACAAAGCATAAACAAAGAAAAATAATAGAAATATAAAATTGCCTCTAATTGCTACGGCAATCTTGAAAAAGATTTTATTTATTGATCTTCTTTTTCTTGTTCTTAAAAACTACGAAACATGTCTTACATAAATAGAGATTCTAAGCTTATCAAACTAAAAATAGATTGCATAACTAACTAAAATTAACTCCAGTCTTTAACATGTTAACTAAGACTAAACTGAGGTAAGACTTAAAATAAACAAATGTTTGACTGTTGTTCTGCATGCACACAAGACTAAACTAATCTTTAACTGATGAACTGCTATCGTGCAAACTAAGGTATGCAGACTGTGTGCATGGCATGCATGAGGCATGCATGAGAGGGAGGTGAACAGTAGAAATTATCTATCTCTAGTTTCTAACAGTTGACTGGTGTTTAATGCACTCAATTAACATAAATTAATATATAAAATTTCAAATATGCAGATGCATTAACATTAGTCAATGCCAACCCACAGGGTCATTTAAGTTACAACAGATTGTGTTTTCAAAATATTTTCAATTTTGATGTACTCACTGTTGAAGATTTGAAGCTAAAACATTGCCACCATCGCACAGACAACATTATCTTATATTCTAATGTGAGTGGAAGATTTATTACTAAAATTTTTGAAAAGTTAAAATTCCTCCATTATCTTTCCTTTTGCTTTTTGGGATCGTCCATCAGAAATAATTAACGTGCATCATTTTCCAGCCATGATTTTAGAGGCATATGGAATATAATCTAATAAAAAGCACAATCACAAAGAATAATTTCTTGATATTTTAGATAAGGTTTCAAAAGATGAGGAATATATATGCATTCGATCCAAAGGATGCTCATCTCTTAAAGATGATAATGACCACCACTTTTAATGTCTTTGAGATTAAATTATTCGCAGGATGTTTAAAAATGTATAAATAATTTGGTTTAATTGAAACCTTTTAGTTTTTATGATTTTTTTATTTTTATTTTTTATTAAATGTTTAAAATGTAATATGTTTTTAAAAAAAAAATGTATATTCTGGTAGCTAGAGTTAATGTATTTTATCATTATTTTTTAATTTAATTGGATAAAATATTTTTCACTGGTGATATGAATTGGTATAGGATATAAGGGGGGGTCTATTCCCCAAAATAAAATAAAGGAAAGAAGAAAGAAAAAGAGCATAAGAACCCTACCTCTCAAAAGAAATAGAAATAGATGGGTAACAAAAAGAGAGGATACGAAAAATTGAATACTCAAAACCCCAAAAAAGAAAGTAGAATAATGCATCACTAAAGACCAAACTCTGCTAACTGTCCCCCAAAGGGTCTTATCTATAAGACAATAATGTTCGTCACCCTCATTTAGAAAGGAGGTCTTTTAGGGTCCATTCAGATCCATTAGATATGAGAGAGAGAGTGTTTCCTCCCTCAGTAATTCTGCATTCAATCTACATCCTTTCTTCTTTGGAGGGACTCCAACATCTACGTGTTGCTTAGAAGCCCTGAATGGATGAAACCAATAAGAGTTCACTCAAGCAGGTATTGAGCAAGGGGTCAGATTCTTCTGCAAGGGATCATCTTTAAAAAATAAGGTGTGGGGTGGGAAAGGGGGGTCCTCAATAGAGTACGAGGGGAGAAGGGGGTCAGGGGGAGAAGGACCAAATTCATATTAATTAAATTATAATTATTTTTTATAGGATAGATGTCATTTAATCTTTTGTATTAAATTGAAGATCTCTTATTTATACATATAATATCATATAATCAATCATTCACACACACAATACCAATCAATATATTCATTTTTCAATTGAAAAATAAAATAATAAATTAAAATATTAATAATCAAAAATACTAATATTAAATCCATTCACAAATTTTCTAAATTTTTTTACTTATTTTAAATTTTGAAGAAACTTGAAATCTTTAATCAAAAGATAAATATAAATAATTTATTCTAATATAATTATTTAATTGTAATGATTGATTATATTTTTGAATTATTTGTATTAGAAATCAAATATTATTATTAATATAGATATTTTATATATTAAAATATTAAAATTATTAATAATTTTATTATTTTCTTCACAAATTTTTCATTGATTACAAATAAATTGTATCAATCTAACTAAAATAATCTATTAAATTTAGAAAACTCATTTTTTTTTTTTAAAAGTTTCCCAATTAAACATCAAATTTAGAATTTAAAATTAAAAATAAAAACACAGTCACAACCACTTTTCAAGATTGTCATTTTAAAATGCTAATCAACATAATTATAAATATTATAAAACATTTAGTATAAATTAATTGTGTTTTTAATAAAATAATAAATATAGATATTGTATAGTTATTTTTGGGAGAGAAGGTGGGGGCACGGGAGGGAAATACATGTAATTTGATGTTAAAATATTTTTTAACCAAATGCTACATTAATTTACTAAACAATTCGTGTGCCTTCCTTGCTACCACATTTACAATTGAAATTATATTAAGATCAAGTTATTGGTTGCATTAAAATTTATTGTGATCTTTAGATTATTTTGTCAAACATTTTTTTTAATGTATATTTGAAAGTATTATATTGAATCATTGAATTGTATAAAATGTGAATTTTTAATTATATCTTGGAAATAAATATATAATAGATTTACAATGCTAAACAAATATAACGATCTTGGTCATAATCAAATTATTGGTTACATTAAAATTTATTGTGATCTTTAGATTATTTTGTTAAACATTTTTTTTAATGTATGTTTGAAAGTATTATATTGAATCATTGAATTGTATAGAATGTGGTTTTTTTATTTATATTTTAGAAATAAATATATAACAGATTTATAGTGTTGAGTTGGTCATAATCATTTGACTCTTTGTATCGAATATTCATAAAAAAATTATACCTTGATAGATACATATAAACCACTATCATCCTCACAAATCAAATTATAACTCTTTTAGTTTATTAAACAATTTAAAGTTACTATATATATATATATATATATATATATATATATATATATATATATATATATATATATATATATATATATATATATATATATATATATATATATGTGTGTGTGTGTGTGTGTGTACATCATCAAAAATATGATGGAATGATAAAAACATATAAATCGATATTGATAGTCTTTAGTAGTTAATAATTTTTTTTTGATGAAATATATCTTTATATCAGTAAAAATATATAAATATATAATATACAAATAATTCACCAAAAAATAGGTGGTATGGAAGCACACCTCGAGTCAAACTAAGCCAAGACTAGGAACAAATCACAAAAGGAATAAAAAACATCGCTAGGCCCCACGTAGGAATGAGTAATCACAACATCATAAACAAAAAATGAAACATAGTTAAGCTAAGCTACCAGTGTAAGGTCGGAGGGTAGAGAATCCATATCATCCAGACCCCAACCCAAGCTAGTCAAGTCATTACCATTTATAATTAGCTCCCAACCAGAAGCCTAAGTAGTGTCCTTATCATCTTCCTTTTCCTGAGTAGGAGAAATAGAAAAAAAGAGCCTAGGGAACTTATCCAATATGTATATCCAACCTCTAAGTGGTTCCCCTTAAGCATCTGAATGCACAAGAGGAGAACCCTAACCTTCCTACCCAATAGGGGAAGGAGGCAGGGGCTGCCACCCTCACTATTGTCTAAGAGGAGATATGTGTTGATATGGAGTGATGTTATGAGAATGACATTGAGACCAGTTACATCAATGACCACCTCTAGGAAGAGGACTAACATTTCTTCTAGTAGTTATGTTATCTCTGGGTGAGGAAGGAGGAATCTGAGCCATATCACAAGGAGCATCTCCCCAATGAGTGAGAAGGTCTTAAAGATGGCCAAGATCTATGGCTAATTTATTAGCATGTACTTGAATCTTCAAAATTATATTAAAAATAATGGAAGATTTGTTGAAAGCAAAAAAATTACAATCTAAAGAAATATTGTTAATCACTACTTTATTTCTTTCTTTTCATAACCAAAATAGAATCTCCACTCTAAAATTAAGCTAGACCTAGGTGTATTTAAAAGGCAATGCAAGTTTATCTCTAAGAAGGATATGTTACCACTACAAAAACATGGGATGGAAAGGCCTAAAAGAGTCATGAATCCACATCCAGAACCGTTAGGCTTTAGAGCAATGATAGAATAAATAAGGGCGTATTTCCATATGGCCATAAAAATGACATTCAAAAAGGTTAATTCTAAAATTCATAAACCGTATGCCTATAGGTAAACCGTGATACAACACACACCAAGAAAATTAAACGTAGACTCCAAGTAAGCCTCCCAAATAGTTTGAAAGTAGAAGCACCAAGTACAAACTAAAGAATAAAGATCCCAATGAGAATTAAGCTTGTTAACCATAGGCATATGGGGGTAAGCCACCCGTAGCCAATTCAGGGACTGTAATTATGAAATGGAGTTTCCATATACCATTTCTAGTCCTTCCACCAAGGATGAATGGAAATAATAGATATTTTATGTAGCATTGAAGGTAGAACAACATTAAGTATTTTTTCATGTAAGACTCTCTATCAGATTTGGCTAACTAAAATTGTTTTTCACCTCTTTCCAGGATAGCCAAGAGCGATATTACTTACAAAATATGTCTTCGATAGTATGAAAGCCTCTACAAAATAACTTGAGAGCATTGATTCAATAAACATCAATCAGAAGGACTTCATTGAAGTTGATAACAGATGACCACCATAGAGAATGTGAGTTAATAGATAACCCATCTCAGATCCCTGAGCCATTCCAAAAATGTCATGGTTTGATTTTTTCCCATGCTTTCCATAAATATTTTACCAACAAATAATGTAAAAAAAATAGGCCAACCTTCCAAAGGCCATAACTTTTGACCCGTAACTCCATTTAATCTTTTTCATGTGCCAAAATGACCATGTCAAAAAGTTTTTTGTTGTCCCTAGGTATTTCTACTTGCTTAGAAATAGTTTTGATATTTTTTAGAGCCCATACGTGATCATCTAAGGGTCAAAAATTACAATTTAATTATTTTTAAGTTTTTTCTATTTTTAAAAATTATATATTTTTAGAAATGGACATCAAATTCAGTTGAATTTTATCTCATAATCTAATTATAGTGTTTAAGATATTTTTGGGATATTTCAAGAGTTTTTAAAAAGAGCCCTTTTTTTTAGATTTTAATTTTTTTTGAATTTTTGCATGTCAACTCTAAATTCTAAGTTGAGGTTTATTTAAGCATGGTTTGGATTTGTAATTATTTCAAGTCATTAAATATGAATCAATTTGAGTTATTATTTTAGATCTTGGCCTATTGATAATTTTATTTATCTTGATAGTTTTTGGGTTCATTATCTGGTATCACAACAAGTTCAAATCTTGGAGGAGTAAATAATGGTGAGAGGATGATGAGTTGTTGCATAGATGAACTAGACTATAAAAGAGTTGAAGATTTAAGTTAATAAACTAATAGAGTTTATCACTAATTAGTTAATAAGTCAAGGTGGTGATCAGAAAGACATAGATCATGATGAAAAAAATTGTCAAGAAAAAAAATAAGAGCAGCCACCATCGATGGAAGAGAGGATGATTCAGGATTTAAAAGGAATAAATGAAATAATTAAGGTTAATTTTATAGATTATGGAGCAATTTAAAACTAGAGGAGTTGATAGATTGGATGAATAGCATGGAGAATTTATTCAAGTGGAAGACTATGAGAGAAGACAAGAAGGTAAATTTTGTATGCACAAAATTGAAAGGTCAAGTAATGATTTGGTGGGATCACCTATAGAAAGAGAGATAGAGAAAAGGTAAAGAGAATATTAATTTATCAAAAAATATGGATAAAAAGGTGAGAGAGAAATTTTTCCTATAGATTATGCATAAACCCTATACTAAAGATTTTAGAATTTGATGCAAAAAGATCACAGTATATAAGAGTATATATATAAATTTTATAAGATTTCCATACGAGTGGATCATGATGGAATAGAAGAGAAGATGGATACAAGATATGTAAATGGTTTGAAATTTTTTATTCAAGGTTAATTAAGCATGCATAGAATAATTAACATGGAGGAGGCTTATCAATTAGCTTTGAAGGCAGAAGAAAAACAAAATAGATAGAATCTCAAAAGGACATCTCTCAGTCTAAAAAGAGTTGGATCCCCTCAATAAGGGGATGAGGTGGGTTTAATACCACTAAAGGTGGCTTTAATGTCAATAAAGGTGAATCATCACCTGGTGCAAAAAATACAAGATGATAATAGACAAGGGTTTCAATACCAATAAAGAGGAAAAGGATTTCAAAGAGGATGAGGTTATAGTGGTGCTTGAGGATGGTTTTCAAATTATCATAAATCTTATGTATTTTATAGATGTGGAGAAGAAGAGCATAGAGCATTTGAGTGTCCACACTATTAAGATAAAGAAAGGAGGCAAGAAGATCGCCCAAGAGTAAATCTAGTTGAGGCTGAAATAGAAGAGCAAAATACTAAAGTTACACCAGTAGATGTTGGAGAGAATCTCATGATGAGAAGAACAACGATCGCTCCAATAGAAGGATCAAGTTTAGAATAAAGAAGGTGTTGATGCATGGCTATGATCAAATATTTTTTGAATAAGATGTAGTTCAGGTGGAAAGGTATGAAAAGTAATTATAGATGGTGGTAGTTGTGAAAATATGATTTCTAAAGAAAAGATTGAGAAAATAAATTTGTAATGTGAAAAGCATCATAATCCTTATCGAATTTCATAGTTTAATAAATGGAATTAAGTTATAGTAGATAAAAGGTTCTTAATCAATTTTTCTATAGGAAAAAATTATAATGACGAAATATGGTGTGATGTTATTCCAATAGATGTATGTCATATGTTATTGAGAAGACCATGGCAATTTGATAGGAAATTAATTCATGATGAAGCAAAAAACGTGTACACTTTTTATAAAGGTGGTACAAATATAGTTTTGTTACCTCGTAAAGAGGAAGAGAAGATAAAAAGCATGCTCTATACTAAAGAGTTTATCCAGGATATGAAGGTAGAATGTTGCTCTTATGAATTAGTAGAAAAAAATGAAGAAACAAAAATGGTGTCAATACCAACAAAAATATAAAAAATGTTGAAATAATATGCATATATTATCCCTGATGAGTTACCATATGGTTTGCCACCAAATAGAGATATACAATATCACATTGATTTGATTTCAAGATTAGCTCTACAATCAAGTAGCTCATAGGATGAGTCTAATAAAACATGCAAAATTAAATAAATAGGTTACTAAAATACTGAGAAAGAAGGTGATAAGGGAGTGTATGATTTCATGTGTAATACCAGCATTGCTAACTCTAAATAAAGATGGAAGATGGATATTGTGTGTAGATAGTAGAGAGATTAGCAAAATTATAATAAAGTATAGGTTTTCTATACCTCATTTAGATGATATGATAGACGTTCGTGAAAGACAAAAATATTTTACCAAGATTTATATAAGAAGTGGTTATTATCATATTTTAATTCATGAAGGAAATGAGTGGAAAATTGCATTCAAAATTAGGGAAGGCTTATACCAGTGGATGGTTATGCCCTTTGGATTATATAATGCACTAGCACATTTATGAGGGTGATGAATACAATGCTACGAGAATATATTGGTAAGTTTGTGGTTGTTTATTTTGACGATATTTTGATATTAAGTAAGACTAAATAAGAACACTTACAACATTTGAGAATGGTAATAGATTTTTTAAGAAAGGAGAATTTGTATGTAAATTTGAAGAAGTGCAGGTTTATATAGAATAGTTTGGTATTTTTAAGATTTGTAGTTTCAATAGATGGTGTGAAAATGGATGAATAAAAGATAAAGGTGATTTTTGAGTGGCTTATTCCAAAAATTATTACAAGGGTAAGAAGTTTCCATGGTTTATCAACATTTTACAAAAAAATTATTAAAAATTTTAGTAGTAATGTGGCACCAATAACAGATTGCATGAGAGGGAAGAAATTTGCATGGACTAAGCTTGTGGTTATTTATTTTGATGATATTTTGATATTAAGTAAGACTAAATAAGAACACTGATAGCATTTGAGAATGGTAGTGTATTTTTTAAGAAAGGATAAGTTGTATGTAAATTTGAAGAAGTGCAGGTTTATACAAAATAGTTTGGTATTTTTAGGATTTGTAGTTTCAATAGGTGGTGTGAAAATGGATGAATAAAAGATAAAGGTGATTATTGTGTGGCCTATTCCAAAAAGCATTACAGAGGTAATAATTTTCCATGATTTATCAAATTTTTACAAAAAAATTATTAAAAATTTTAGTAGTATTGTGGCAACAATAACAGACTGCATGAGAGGGAAGGAATTTGCATGGACTAGAGCTGCAATAAAAAGATTTGAATTTTTAAAGAAAAAGATTATAGAAATACCAATTTTAGCATTATCAAATTTTAACAAAGTGTTTGAGTTTGATTATGATTCTTCATTTATGGGAATTGGTGTTGTGTTGAGTCAAGAACGAAAGCCAATAGCATATTTCAGTGAGAAATTAAATGAGATAAGAACAAAGTATTCTACTTATGATGTTAAAATTGATGTAATTGTATAGACATTAAGACATTAGAGGCATTATCTGGTGCCTAAAGAGTTTATACTATTTACAGATCATGAAGCTTGAAGTATGTGAATACATAAAAGAAGTTGAATAGTATGCATAAAAAGTGGGTTTCTTTCTTGCAGTGGTATACTTTTGTGTTGAAACATAAAGAAAGAAAATAGAATTAGGTAGTTGATGCATTGAGTAGGAGGGTAGCATTATTAACTACTATGGTGAGTGAAGTAGTTGGATTTGAATCTATCAAAGAATTATATGATATTGATCCATATTTTAGTAACGTAATTTAGAAGTGTAGGAATCTATTAATAGGTGGGATAGATGCAATTCATGATGAGTATATTTCACAAGAAGGTTATCTCTTTAAATGGAAATAGTTTTGCATTATAGTTGGGTCTCTACAAGACAATATAATAAGATAACTACATAGTGGTAGTTTGGTTGGACATTTTGATAAGACAAAGATAATAGATTTGGTGTAGGAAAAGTATTTTTGGTCAAAGATGAGGAGAGATGTGACATGGTATGTTTCAAGGTGTAGAATATGTCAAGTAGCTAAAGGACATTCACAAAATACTAGACTATACATGCCACTATCGGTTCCAAGAGGACCATAGACAGATTTGAGTATGGACTTTGTGTTGGGATTGCCAAACACACACAGATATAATGATTCAATTTTTGTTGTTGTAGATAGATTTTTTATAATGGTTAATTTCATTGCATGTAAGAAAACCAATGATGCCACTAGGGTTACATAATTATTTTTTATGGATATTGTGATATTTCATAGTGTTCCAACAACTATTACTTTAGATAGGGACATGAAATTTCTAAATCATTTTTGGGGGACTTTGTCGAAGAAGATGGGTCCTAAGCTACAATTCAATAGTGCATATCATCCACAAACATATGGACAAACAAAAGTTGTGAATTGGAGCTTGAGAAATTTATTGAGTTGCATAGTGGGAGAGAAGCCAAAGCAATGAGACTCATCTTTACCACAAGCTAAGTTTACATATAATAGTATAGTGAATAGGTCAACAAGAGAGTCACCTTTTCAAAAAAATTATGAGAGAAATTCTATGGGTATTTTATATTTGGTATAATTTCTAATTACAGATCAAATTAGTAATGATGCAGAAGCATTTGTAGAGAATATATAGTAGTTGCAAGGAGTAAGAACAAAGTGGCAGGAAAGTAATGAGAAATATAAAACAACAACATATATCAGAAGAAGATCCAAGATATTTGAATAAGGAGAGTTAGTAATGGTTTATTTGAGGAAAGAGAGATTTTCAAAATGTGCATACAATAAGTTAAAGTACAAAAAAATTGGACCATGCATAATTATGAAGAAAATCAATGATAATGTCTATGAGGTAAGTTTACCAAAGAATTTTGATATATCTCTAGTATTTAATGTTTCATATTTATATTAATTCCATAGATAAGATGGTGAATATGACAAAGATGAAGAAGTAAATTGGGAACAACAGGTTCCAAAGAAGAAGAAAGAAAAAATAGTGCAAGTTTTGATATGAAGATAGTGAGCACAAGGCAAAGGAATTATAACATGTATTTGGTGCAGTGGAAAGAATTATAGTAAGAAGATAATACTTAGATTACATAATAGGAGATGAATAAGATTGATAAGGAAAGTGGAAATAGTATAATCAGACCAACTTATAGGAGCTTAATTGTTTTCAACCAAAGGAGAATGATGAAGAAATAATATACCAACATTTTAAAGGCCACAACTTTTGACTCATAACTCTGTTTCAGCTCTATCACATGCCAAGATAACCATATTTAAAAAAAATGGCTATCCATAGGTATTTTTACCTACCTAAAAATGTTTTTAATATTTTTTGGAGGCCATACTGATCATCTTAGGGTCCAAATTTATGATTTAATTAGTTTTTTGAGTTTTTCTAGTTTTAGAAATTTTATATTTTTAGAACTAGACATCAACATCAATTAAATTCCATCCCATAGTCTAATTATAGTGTTTAATATATTTCAGGATGTTTTTGAGATATTTCAAGAGTTTTTAAAAATAATCATTTTTTTTTAGATTTTAGATTTTTTTGAATTTTTGCATGTCAACTCTAAATTCCAAGTTGAGGATTATTTAATCATGGTTTGGGTTTGTAATTGTTTCAATTCATTCAATATGAATCAATTTTGAGTTACTATTTCAGATCTTGGCCTATTTGTAATTTTATTTGTCTTGATAGTTTTTGAGTTGATTAATAAAGGACCTTGTAATTTGAATAGAGGTTTTTATGATGAGTAGATTGGAGAAGCCAAGTCCTTTCCTTGATTTTTTACCTCTAGGAAGGCCTAAAGAAAGGTAGTGTCCAAATAACACCTTCCAAGATTCCGTGCCTTCAATGGTTTGCACAATCCATTTGGCACATACATCAACTCCTTGACAAGTAATGTCTATGAGACCCATGCCTCCAGCATCCTATGAGAGGCAAAAAAAATTCTAAGAAACTCTATGGAAGCCATGGCAATTGGAATAATTGGCCCAAAGAAAGTCTTTGAGTAGATTTTCAAATTTTTGGTAAGAATTCTTGGAAGACAACCAACACAAAGACTAGTATACATGGGTAGTTGCAAGCACTTTCAAGTAAATTTGAAATTTTATTGCTAACAATAAGGGCTTGGTAACCCAATACTCTAGCTTCTTTACCACTCTGTCAAGAACATATTGCCAAAACATGGGTGAAGAGGCATAAAAAGCAAAAGAAATGCCAAGACACTTGAAAATTTCATCATGTTGAATCCAAGCCCATCCATACTTCCTAGCCCACATCGACAGAGGGAGGGGGGTATGATTTCTTGTAGCATCCAGTTTTTTTACATTGGATGATTGATCCAGAGGCAAGGCATAAGGTATTGAGACACTACAAGGCATTATCCACATTATTCTCTTCTTCAATAATAGTAAGTAAAGAATCATCAGAAAAGTGGCCATTCAATAATTGCATATCCTCTTTAGGGTTTTTTTTATTTGGGGGGAGAATGATTGTTTTGACAAGTCCCCTAGCTTGGACATTGCTAAATAGATATCTAAAAGCCTCTACTGTAAGCACATATTGGGCAGGTGTTAGGGGGAATCCTTGGCAAATAGACCAAAATAATCTAAATTGTTCCAAAGTAACTCCATTAATAGAGAAGATGGATGAGACGTTTGAAAAAACATCTAGATGGTTTGAATGAAATTTGTCCCAAAGCCCAGGGCTTTAAGCATAAACAAGATTAAAGGCCACTCAATACAGTCATAAGTTTTTTCAAACTCAATTTCTATGAACATAGCTTATTGTTTAGATCTCTTAGCCCAATCCATTCCTTCCCAAGCTGCAATAATATTGTCCATTATATACCTACTTTTGATTAATACTATTTTCTCAGGGTGAATAATGTGTGATAACAGATTACGCAATCAAAGTGCCAAAACTTTAGCAATGATTTTGTATGAAACATTCATAAGGGTGATCAGTCACAAATTATAGGCCAAGTTAATAAATTTTAGTTGGAGATGACATCAAAATTTTGATGTATGTTTATACATGTCAAAATTTTAACATGTTGAATTTTTTACGAAAGAATGCAAAACAAATTCTCACATTTCTTATTTCATTTGACATCAAAATTTTTACATTAATTTTTATATTTAAAAAAAAAATATGTGAATTAATTTTATTTTATTTTAAAAAAAATTATATAAACCTACTTTCATATTTGTTATTTTATTTGAATGGATAATATTATTATTTTTTAATTATATTTTTTTAAATATTTAAATGTGATTTTTAACCACCATCCATTTTGGATTATTGTAGAATATCTATAACGTGAGAGTTTTGGACAAGATTGGACTTCACCTTAGTGTTACGGAGTTCTTAAAAAATATATTGAGTTTATTTTTCATCAAAGTCGAAGTTCATATCTATGATTGTATCTATTTTTCAATTTTCAATTATTAATTTTATTGTAAGTGGAAAATAAAAAATTTGGTATTATTATTTTTTTAAACTCAAAATATATATTTTACAAATTATTTATTGAAAATTATTATTTTATCATTAAAAATTAATTAATTAAAATTAAAAAATATTTTAAATTTTAATATTTTACTAACAATAAAAGAAAAAATTTACTAATGTCACTAATTTATATCATACCATAATATTAATATCCTTAGTACATGTGACAAAACTTTGTCAAGGACTGTATTGTCGAATAGTTCACATGCTTGTTTATGTTACCTAATTCACCATACAAATATATAATCAATTTATTATTATTTTTTTATTTTATTTTTGATTTGTTAAATTCATTTTTTATTATTTTATAAATACATATTTGTATGTAGTAATATTTGAGTATAGACTCTAATTTAAATTTGGTTATAAAATATGGTAGCATAAATAAAGAACATGAAATGTAATTTGAAAAACTATATCATTCATATGAATTGTTTAAAAAACTAGACTATTCATGAATGTTGTTTCATTCAAAGAAACATCTTTTAAAAAGTTTTTAAAAAATGTATCAACATATTAATAATATTATTAAATTTTCAAAAATAGCCAAATATCTTAAGTTGTTGCTAACATTCCATATGACCACATTTCATTGATACATTTTGTCAAGCAATACATGCCTTATGCATGCTACCACATTTTTCAAACATGTCTATCATGGTTTTTTCAATCACAATATATGAAAAATATTCAATTTTTATCATGTTTTAGTGAATGTACATACTATTATATAGAAACTATGAAATATTTAAGTTATGTATCCTTTAATGCAATCTCATAATTATAAAATGTGGTAACATAAAGAACTTGAATTACTAGATAAAATAAAACATTCATATATATTTTTACATTAAAATAAATATTTAATAAATATAATAATATATTATATTATAATACTAATATTAATTTATATTCATAAAATACAATTAAATGTCATAATTATGTCATTGCAGTCTATGTAATCATATTTCATTGAAGTATTTTTTACAATTATTCATGTATCTTATTTATGCTGTCACATTTTTGATACATATATATAATAGTTTTAGAAACTACAATATATGAAAATATGCTTTTGATTATTCTTAATTTATGTATCAATTTTAAAATATTTAAATTAAATATTCTTTAATGCAATCTTATTTTATTATAAAAAAGAAACTTGAATTATTTGACAATCTATAACATTCATATGTCATTCCATTTAGAGAAGAATCTTCCAATTTACTATCAAATTAGCCATAATGATAAGTTGATTGTCTCTCCATTAAAAAATCTAAACATTCTAAACACATCATTGTATTCCAAATAACCCAATGTCTTTAAGACATTTTATCAAACAATTTGTGTGCCTTTTAGAAGCTATCACGTTTGTGGTAAATGTCTTTCAGGGTGTTTAAAATTATAACATAGGAAAAATATGTTTTTTATTGTGATTTTATAGATGTTCAAACAATTATATACAAAAATTGAAATATTATGTAAGGCATGGACATCCTAATGCAATCTTTGTAAGATAAGGTAACAAAGAGAAGGAATGTAAAATTATTTAGAAACTATAATAATCATTTATTGTTGTAATGAAAGAAAGATATACTAAAGTCATTAACATATTATGTCATAATTTTATAAGATAATTACCTTTTTTAAAACATAACTAATTTTTTTGATTCCAACATCATAGTCCATAATGTGACTATAGTTCATTGACACATTTTTTTAAACATTTCATGTGTCATGTGTATGATGTAACAATTTTCATTCATGTTTAACATGGCATTTTCAAATACAATATATAGAAAATTTTCATTTTTAAGTATGATTAAATCAGGGTGTATTTACTATTATGTACGAACTTTGAAATATTTAAAGTAAAGTTTTGGGAAAACTCTTTAATGTAATATTTATTGGAAAATATGATAACATAGAGAATAAATTCAAATTATTTGAAAAATTACAAAATTCATATATCGCTTCATTTCGAAAACATCTATTTTATTAAAATTTGATCCATGATGCTAATATCATTTCTTCCTCATAAAACAAAAGAATAAACATACCATGTCTATCATTATAGTGCATATAACCATATTCCATTGAGACATGTTCTCAAAAAAAAATCACTTAAATTATGTATGTTGCCACATTCTGCATAGATGTCTATATTAATGTTTTCAATTGTAACATGTATGAACCATACTTAATTTCAATTATTATTTGATGGATGAACATAACTTTATGTAGAGAACCCGATATATTTAATAAAAAAAACTTTTTATTGTAATCTTAGTTACAAATTATGATATCATACATAAAGAACTAATTTTTTTTGATAAAATACAACATGCATCTCTTTCCATTCAGATAAACATCTACTAAAGTTACTAGTATATGATTACGTAATTTTAGGATAGTTGCCTCTTTATAAAACAAAATTACAAGTTCTAATCTCATCATTGTAGAACAACATTTTGTTGACATGTTTTGTCAAATAGTTCAAGTGTCTTGTGGATGTTTCCACATTTTACATACATTTCTATCAAGTGGTCCTTAAAAGTATATAATAAGAATAATATATTATTTTGATTATACTTTGACGGATATGTATATACTTCAATATTATAACTTTAAAATATTTAATATAAAAATATTTAACCGTAATCTTAGAAAAATTAAAACATATAATAATATAACCAAAAAAAAATAAATTGTTACAAATTATCATAATATTTAAAACATAACTATTAAAAAAAATGAAAAATATTAATATTTCAACATGTACCTAAAAAATAATTTTAGCTCGCTCAAAACATTTCCTAATTGAATTTTCTCTAATAAATATTTTAGAATGTATAAAAACTTAACCCAAAAAGGGACAAAACGAGAAACACTTTTCCCTTGAGATCATTCTCACTAATGTTAAGATACTAACTTATTGGGCAATGATGCTAATATCTAAGCCTCTTCAAAAATCAAAACTAAATTCCTTATATCTATCATTGTAATTCGTTTGACCACATTTAGTTGAGACATTTTTCAAATAGTTTAGATGTATTGGATATGTTCTCAAATTTTGTACACATATCTAAGTATGTGTAAAATATTTTTTATTATTATATAATCCATTAGGATATGTTTCATATGGATTAATTAAATTTAAGAGTTTGAAAGAATTCTTGTAAAATCTATTTTTTAATTCCGAGCATCATTATAATTCATGTAACCATATTTTGTCAAAAACAAATTTCAAATAAATCGCAAAGTTTATGTATAATACCACATTTTGAAAAAAATAAAAATAAAAATAAATAAATAAAATCATATCTTATATACATTTCTGCATTTTCCATACATATCTATCATGTAATGTTTATAACTGCATCGTGTAATAAATACCTGCTTTTATTATGCTTCAATATGGATGTACACCTTATATGGAAACCTTACAATACTGAAGGTACAAATGCTCTAATACAATTTAAATTACAAAATGATGATGACATAAACAAGGAATTTGAAATTGTAAAATGTAATAGAATTATCGTGTGCGCTTATCCAACAAAAAGTGCCCTAAAATGTTTTCTACAAAAATCTAAACCATTTACTTTAAAAAAAGGCAAAATACAATACCTATTCTTTTAAGATTAATGGATTTAATGTTAAGATACTAATTCATACTAGACCATAATGATGGTATCATTATCTCTTCATTAAAAACAATTAAATGTTGTAATTCTATCATTATATTTCATGCGATCATATTTTATTAATATATTTTTTAAGTAATTTATATTTATTATATATGATCTTACTTTTTTTTATATTTTTTATTTAAATAATTTATGTTTATTATGTATACATTTCTATTAGGATATGTAAAATGTATATTATTTTTTTTAAATTGATTAAGATATATTTTTTAATGATTGATTGAATATTATGAGAGTATCCTAGTAAAATACACTTTTTAACATCTTAAAATCACTGTAATCCATGTAATCATATTTTTTTAAAGAGATCTAATAAAAAAAATTGCCTTTCATATATACATCAAATTTTATATGCATTTCTATTATAATATTTTCAATGTACACAACATATAGCAATTATCTTCTCTCTATTATGATTTGATAAGTGTATATTCCCTTATGAAGGAACCTCGAAATATTTTCTCATTCATATTGTTTGTAATAACGCGAAGTTGTTGTATTATAAAACGACTCACTAATGATAATAGGTCACAATTTTTTTTTGGTTAATGATCCTATTATTTAGGGATCTCTGCTAGTTTGTTTCTCCCTATTTACTAACTTCTAAGGTCGTATAAATATTACCTGAATACAAATATTACATATGAAACTTCAGCAAACTTATTTATATTTCAGTGCTCCAATATTCTTATCTGCTCTTTCAAACTCCAACAATGCTTCAAGGACCTGAGAAAACATTCCATTGAATGTTTGGCATTGGAAATAAGTATATTACTTCACCATTGAGCTTATATTATTTTTTGGAGCTTTGGGATTCCTTCGACACTGCCAAGACGACCGTTTGTTGTTCAAAACCACTCTATTTGTCCTCAAAACCACCGTCAAATTCATCTTCTTTACTGCAAATTTCTCTCAAAAATGCTTTTATACAAACCTGTGGTATTCCAAGAGAGGTAAGGTTTTGCTCATAAATTGTAGTCCTTAAGTCATTAAATATAAGGTTTTTACTTTCATACACATGAAATGATGCATAGGTGTGTTGGTAGATCTATGTTTTAGTAAAGTGTAAGTGAGAGGTTTAAATCCCAAAAGAATTTTTAGTTTTTTTTTTTCTTGTTTTTTTTAAGTCGTTGTGTTACATTTGGTAATTCCACTAAAACATTTTTCTCAAGGTTGCGATTTTTTAAACATAGTTCAAACTTTAAAATCACAATATGTATTGAAAATCTTATGAAACAAACTAATTTCAATGTCTATATAATAATATTTTTGAAAACTATTTATGATCATTCAAAAAATTGAGGTAAAACAAAATACTTTAAAAAACATAAAAAATGTAAAATATAAAAACATATAACTCTCTCTCACACACATACATTTATTACAAAACCTATTAAATTTTTAAAAAAAACTTTGTCACATACATTTTCGGATTTCAAGTTAAATTGTCTTACATTTTTTTTAATTGCTCATTTCTTATTAAAAATAAATATAAAGACATATGTCATGAATACTAAACTTAATATATCATTTTCGAGATCCCTACCTTTTGTAACCTTACATCTCTTATAAAGAATATCTATCTTTCTTGTATACGATTGTTGGCTTCAATAAACCCTGATTTACATTCCAATCTATTATTTGGTGCCTCCAATTTTGTAACTTAGTGTTTTTAAAAATTAGTATTCAAGAGGTAAAGAGTAGAGGTGAACTTAACTAGTTATTTATGATTGGTCTTCTTTTTAAGATCAAATTTTAGAGTTTATAAATGTTTAGATAAATTAGATGAGTTTATTTATGATAAATGTTTGTAAATTGAATGTTTGAAGATTTAATTGTATATTTAAGATTTTTTGGGTGCTAATTTATTATTGGATGGTCATAAAATATAATTTTAAAATGTATGTGATATTTACATTCTTATGAATAAACTTATCAGTATTAGGATATAAAATCAAAGGGTTAATTGTCTTTAAAAAAAATTGATTAAAGGTAAAGGACATGTTTTGACTGGGTCTCATTTCATTTATAAAAAACAAGCTTTTGGTTAAGAGAAAAAACTATTAGAAATGAAACAAAATATACATTAAGAACAATAATTTATACACAATAGATAAATAACCAACAAACATTAAAAAACCAACAAATTAGATATAATAAATTACATATATAGATCTTGCAGGACAATGTTCCATTCTTTAACTAGCTTGTTGAGGATATCTTTAATGTCCCCCACCACTATATCATCTAACTCCACAATATTCCTTTTTATCGGACTCTTGATCCTCATACTTACATGAATGCCACTTTGTTGATCTTTCCCTGCCTTAGTAATTTCCTTTAAAACACTTATGTAAGAAAGATAATTATTGATAGTGACTTAACTCATTTGTACTAGGTTGTGGATGGTAACCTTCATATTATTCACCTCTATCTCCAAATTATCCATTTTACCTTCAAATTAAAGTAGCTTAGAAGCAACAGCTATGCCTTCATCAAAAACACAAACACTAGATCTGCCCCCAATAAAAGTATTAGCATTATTATTCTCAGTAATTAAAGATAATAGACTCTTATAGATGTTAATATCCACAGTCAAGGATTTATGACTTTCATGAATAATTCCACCATCTAATTCCTCCTCCCTTTCCTTCATTTTATGATCCTCATCCAAAGCAGTGACCAAAACATCTTTCTGCAAATCATCTTTCATCTCATCTTTAGTCCTCTCCACCTCAACCTGATTATCCTCCATCATTACAAAATCCTCATCATCGTCATCATTTGCCTCCTCCAATTCCTCATCCTTAGATTCAAAATGAAATCCCCCATCTTCTTCACAAGAGATTTAGAAAGGGTAGTTAAAGGGGATTTTGAAGAAATTATAATGGTAATGGCCTTATGAGTAGAACCTTTCCTCTATGCTTTAGAAATGATTTTCCCCTTCCCTAAAGAATTAAACAATTTTACATCGACAGATGGTCCCACCCCAAAGGACTTAGCATAGCCATACAAATGGAAAATAAGGGCCTAGTGACAGGGTGAAGGAGCTTTTTGTAACTGCACTTCAGTAATTGAATGCTCAAGAGACATCAGTAAAAAAGGGAGTATTATACCTAAAATGATTCAACAAGGCAAAATGATAAGATAAAAAAACACCATACCTCCCCTCAAGCACTAAATACTTCATAATGTGCTTTGTCACTTCATGGTAAGGCAAAAGGTAGGACTCACAAAGAAACCCATCTAGGAAAGGTATCAATTTTTCACCAAGCTCTAGAAATTGTTGCATTTCCTCTGCCTTTTCCGTCTTGTTCTTAGAAAATTTCTTTCTGCATGTACTCATCCCGTTAACATGAGCAATCGAATCTTTAATAACAACATTTATAACATCCCTCGTAGTCATAGTTCTGACATTCCAACCTTTAACAAAGTTGATTGAAATTTGAGTGTCACTGCCACATATTGGCTCCATGTAATTAGACAACCCACCATCCTCCAAAATAGGCCAAACATCCTTGTTCTTCTTCAAACTATCTTTACAAATTAATACTCAATATTTTTAAATGTTTTACAACTTTATTTAAATTCATCTAATTCAGTCCATGAATTTTATATGAATTTCAGAATTAATATTATATATATAAGAAATTTAAATGAAAGTTAAATAGACAATTAAAAAATACTAAAATTTTGAGGAATGCTAATTTGCAAAACAATTAGCCTTTTCGTTATAAGACAATCAACTACTCTAATAAAGCTGACAATGAAGAAGCCCTTGGATGCAAGTATAACTTCATATTCTGCTTGGGATTGGCATATACAAGGAAGACATTTGGTTTGATGAACAGCCAGTTGAACTTACATGGAATAGCATGGAATAGCACGCTTATTATCATAGTAAACGTCATCATGATCAGATCTTACTCTGAAAAATCGATGACGGTAAAATGTGTCAATGATCTGACAGAAACGATTTGACAGAGATGAAAATATTATTTCATTATTCTTCTAAAGAAACTAATCTTAAAAAAGAAATAAGAATTATTAGAGAAATAGTAATATTGGTTCGGCTCGACCTGATAAAACTGAAAATTATCATCATTAAATCTGGTTGAACCAAACCAACATCACATCCTATCTTCTACTTCAGAACTTTATCACACCATGATCGTGAAGTGGATTACGAAACTCCACATATACCATTAGTTGTTTGTGGAACACAGAAAACAAACCTGGTTTTCCTTGCATGGGCACATGTTTTGTTTTTTTGCATTACATAATGCATACCGACATGGCAGACACGAGGTCGCCGCCCCATTATCCAGAGCCCCTGAATTTTTTAATTGTAGAATTCGAAAGGTCGATATAAATTAGAATATTAGGTTTTAAAGAACGTTGACCATAGGCTGCATTCTAAGAACTGGTGTTTTTGGTGGAATAATAATAATTTATGAAGGCAGTAGAAGGTCGAATTTGGGGTCTACCATCATCAAGCTGTCTTAATCTGAAATAACTGACCTTTTAAAATATTCTAATCAAACAAATTAAAAAAATCTATTAAACATTTGGAAAACTCTTCCCTCTACATAAATGAACGCCTTCTACATAAAATAGATTTTCCTTGATTATTTTATATATATATATATATATATATATATATATATATATATATATATATATATATATATATAAAATTAAAAGTTTATCTGAAGACAGCTGCATGTCTTATAGTTGGGAATTTTATTTTAGTACAACATTATTTATGTATGGTTTGTTGTCGAAATAGTTAAAAAAGCTAAAGTGTTGGGTGTGTTTATTAAACATTAATAATAGTTTGCAATCATGAAGGTAAAAAAGTGTTTATTATATATTTATTTTATATTCAAAATAATTGTAAGATAAGATTGAAAATAATTCCAAGATGAAAAGGAATAATTAAATATAATATTTTTAATATGACATTATAATTTAAAAGTCACTTTGAAATTTGTAGTTTGTTATTCTTTTAAGTAAAAATTTATGCAAAATTAAAAAAAATTATTTCTAATTTTATTTTAGTTTTTGTTTGTGTTAAAATAATTATTTCGAAAAAATCAAATTAATTATAAATCATTCTATCTACTTAGAATATTCTCAAAACTTTTCGGAGGTTATAAGTGATCATCCAAAAGTTTGAAATTAAATTTTAATATTTTTTTTGGATTTTTTTTATTTTTAAAATTAGAACTTCAGTTCAAATTCATTTGTTAGGTTAATTTTATTGTCTACGAGATATGTAGAGATTGTTAGATCTGCGCATGTTTGCATATAAAACTTATTAAAACTAAGAAGTCAAGTTTGCATGTAGGATGATATGCATGACCAGATGATTCACCTTGTGCAAAGCTCCTAGGTGTTCTTATTGGAGTGCTTGTTCTTGCTTGTGGAGAGGATTGTTCACCTTGAAAATTTTATTCTTCAGATTCTTCTTCATTTTGTGAAATTGGTGCTCCAATTGTGATGGTGCTACCATCCCATACTTCTTCTTCCTTAAATTCAACATCTACGCTAATAATCACTTGCTTTGAAATGGGGTTATATAACTTATAAGCCTTTGATTCTTCACTATAGCCAATAAAAATGCATTTCTCACCTCTATCATCAAGTTTTCTTCTCAATTTAGATGGTATAACAGAATATGCAATACAACCAAAAATTATGAAATGATGTACACTATGCTTCTTACAACTCCACGCTTCTTGTGGAATTTGATCTCTGACACTCTTTTTTGGGCTTCTATTAAGAATATATACTGCACATGCTAGTGCTTCTTCCCAATATTCATTTGACAAATGTTTGGCCTTCAACATGCTTCTAGCCATCTCCATGATTATTCTATTCTTTCTTTTTGCTATACCATTCTGCTATGGTGTGTACCTTGTAGTCAATTGCCTTTTAATGCCATGATATCTGCAAAAATCTTGAAATTCATTAGACATATATTCACCTCCTCTATCTGATCTAAGTACCTTGATGTAATGGCCACTCTACTTTTCAACCATAGCCTTGAATTCTTTAAACTTTCCAAAGACTTCAGACTTATTTTTGAGAAAATATATCCAAGTCTTTCTGCTAAAGTCATCAATGAAGGTTAGAAAATAAGCACTTCCTCCAAATGATGGAATTTGCATTGGTCCACATAAATCACTATGGACTAGCTCCGATATTAATTTTGCTCTATATGAGGCTCCTACTGGAAAGCTCTGTCTATGATGTTTTGCCAGAATGCAGCTGTCACATGAAGTTCCTAGTTGTTCTATTGGTGGTAATCCCTTCACCATATTTTTCTTTTGTAACAAATTCAAACTTCCAAAATGTAAATGTCCATACATTAAGTGCCATAGCCATGATTGGTCTAGATCCATGGTTTTGATGTGGGCTTCCTCTTCTCCTTGGATGCACTGAATTCGAAGAGGGAACATTTGATTCTTGGTCATCTCCACTTTTTCTATCAACCTGTCATTTGGAAACTTGTCTAGTATTGTGCAAACATTATCCATAAAGGATACTCTGTAACCTTTCTATACTAACTGTCCAACACTCATAAGATTATGCTTTAGTCTAGGTACAAAATAAACATCAGGTATAAACCTTCTTTCACCACTCTTTGCCAAAATATTTATTACTCCTTTACCCATTACATCCACTTTGTTATCATTTCCTAATTTCACTTCAAATTTTATGGAATCATCAAGCCTAGCAAAGAATTATTTATTCCCTATCATATGATTACTGCATCCACTATCTAAGAACCAAATATCTCTACCATTTTCTTGAGCAACATGACAAGTGAGAAATAAGCTTCCAGGATTAGAACTAGATTCACCAGGATTAGAACTAGATTCATTTGTGTAATTAGCATTCTGCTTGTCCACATATCCTTGTTTCTTTCTACATTCACTTGCATAATATCCATATTTCTTGCAGTAATAACATTGAATGTTAGATTTATCAAACCTCTATGAACTTTGCTGGAAGTGATTGTTGCCACGTCCTCTATTGATGTAGTTTTGATTACTATTTTCACCTTGATCTGGATTGTTCCTTCCAGTTCTACCTCTCCCTCTGCCTCTTCCTCTGCCAAATGATACTTGTGACTTGAAAGCATTCTCAAGAGAAGTATTGTTATTCCTATTCATTCTGGATTCATGTGTTAACAAAGAACCCATTAATTCATCTACTGATAACTATTCCAAATCCTTGGTTTCCTTAATAACTACAACTATTGCATCAAATTTTCTAGGTAAACTCCTGAGTATTTTTTCTATGATCTTCTGATCTATTATAGTTTCTCCATTAGATCGAATTTGATTCACAATATTCAATACTTGACCCATAAACTGTTCTATCGAATCTGAATCATTCATTTGCAAATTTTCAAAACTTCTCCTAAGAGATTGCAATTTAGCAATTTTTACCTTTGTATTACCTTTATAGGTAGTCTCCAAGATTTTCCATGCCGATCTGGATCTCGTTGCTACTGCAACTCTGGAAAAAATAGATTCATCCAATGCCTGTTGGATTAGAAATAAAGATTTTGCATCTTTTTTCTTATTCTCTTTAAGCTCTTCCTTTTGTGTTCATGTTAATGCCTGAAGGGCAACCTCATCCTGTGGTTTGACAAAACCATTCTCTACCAAATCCCAAACATCTTGTGAGCAAAACAATGTTCTCATTTTAATTACCTAAAAATCGTAATTTTTACCATTAAAAATGAGAATTTGAGGCTGAGAAATACTATTATTCATTGCCATGTCTCACACTGAAAGACCGCACCATAATAACGCTCAAAATTGATCAGATGGAAAAAACTCTTCTAGTATTGACAATGCTATGGCTACGGCTGCACCTCCTTGTAATGTGCCTCACAAATAGCAGCGATCTAATTTTGTCTTCTTTTTTTTGTTTCATTTCCCAGCTTCCCTACAATCTTCAACATCTTTTTCAAAACAAGATCGACCAAAATCAATTAAAGCACAAAACCGTCTGATTCTATGGCATTTATCATTGAGCATGGAAAAGGATTATTTTAACTTTGATGAGCAAATACTTTTAAACATTACAACTTGTCCTTTTCATAGCTAAGCCTTGCAAATAGTGATACCACTTTGACAGCTTCACTCACCTTCCTCGTCATGCTCCCCTAGCTCTTTGGCTGCAACTCTCACTATCTACTACCTCTACGACCTCCTTTCTTGCTGGGTGCCTCTCTTTAGTGCTCCTTATTGGCTCTCCACGTCCCTCAGCTTCACACCTATGCTGTCATAGTTGCACTTCTTTTCCACGCACTTCTTTCAAGATGTTCTTCCTCACACCTACGCTCTGATACCAGTTTGAAGGTAAATACAGAGCATAAACAAAGAAAAATAACAGAAATATAAAATTGCCTCTAATTGCTACGAAAATCTTGAAAAAGATTTTTTTTATTGATCTTCTTTTTCTTGTTCTTAAAAACTACAAAACATGGCTTACATAAATAGAGATTCTAAGCTTATCAAACTGTAAATAGACTGCATAACTAACTAAAATTAATTCCAATCTTTAACATGCTAACTGAGACTAAACTGAGCTAAGACTTAAAATAAACAAATGTTTGACTGTTGTTCTACATGCACACAAGACTGAACTAATCTTTAACTACTTGGATGTACTGCTATCGTGCAAACTAAGGTATGCAAACTGTGTGCATGGCATGCATGAGGCGTGCATGAGAGGGAGGTGAACAATAGAAATTATCTATCTCCAATTTCTAATAGTTGACTGGTCTTTAATGCACTCAATTAACATAAATCAATATAGAAAATGTCAAATATGCAGATGCATTAACATTAGTCAATGCCAACCCACAGGGTCATTTAAGATACAACAGATTGTGTTTTCAAAATATTTTCAATTTTGATGTACTCACTGTTGAAGATTTGAAGCTAAAACATTGCCACCATTTCACAGACAACATTATCTTATATTCTAATGTGAGTGGAGGATTTATTACTAATTTTTTTGAAAAGTTAAAAGTTAAAGTGAATCATAAGAATTCAAGTTTTTTAAATTTTTAAATTTTGCATATCAACTCTAATTTTGAATTGATGTTTATTTCATGCATTTCTATATGATTAAGGGACTATTAAATTTTATATTTTAATATACTTTGTGTTATTTAAGTAACACTGTATGACATCATCTATTTGCATTGATTTTTTATCATCCCAAACTTCCAATATTGGTGTTTTAATTATTATCATATATATATTTGAATGATCTTTATTTTTTAATAAGAAACCCATCACTATATCATATTAATTTATGAAATAAAGTTTAGTTTATCAATATTTAATTACAATTGATATTTAATATTTATGATAAATTTAATTAAAAAAACTATTGACAATATTCAAAACATTAAATTATAAACAAGGGTGGTTTTGGAAATATTTTTTCATGTATTAATAGTCATTTAAGGAAATTCATGGTTGTTCCAATTTATATTTTGTGGGATGAATATTAGGTGTTGGTAATGAATTTAATATAATTTTTGGAGGTATAATTCATATAAGGTACTTACAAGTAAGCTTGTTGGAATTTATAGTGGATATGCAAGATGAAATAATATATATGTTCTTGATATAATAAATCATTAGTCAAAAATCTATATAAAGGCATCCCTCGATCTTAACTAAACTAAATTAAATATAATTTAAGGCAAAATAAATATGAATGCCCTCATTTATATATTTTTAGAAAGGAATGCTTGCCGTTGTGCTAAACAGTCAACCTATTAATGCCTGATACAAACACCAGATAATTACCCAAGGGATGCTGTTAGTCCATGTCACAAATCCCTTAGGGGGCCACTGGTGATTATTCCAACAAACGCCCCCCCCAAGCATTACCTGAGGGGATTTGAACCCATGACCATTGATCTGATACCAATTGTTATAAAGGAGTGCTTGCCGTTATGCCAAAAGGTCAACCTGTTAACGCCTGATACAAACACCAGATAAGTACCTATGGGAGGTTTTTAGTCCATGTCACAAATCCCTAAGGGGGATGCTAGCTATTAGTCTAACATATATATATATATATATATATATATATATATATATATATATATATAGGGTTTGTCAGCGCCTACATATATTTGGGTGGCTATAATTATCTATTCATAGTTTAGTTGGTGGGCTCCCCATATAGATATAGATCTCCCTCCACTATGCATGAAAGGGGATGAGATGCTAGTGCTCATGGCACCCTTAAAACAAGCTATATCTAGATATATAGGGACCGCTTACCTATACTTTATTTGGTGGAAATAGAGAACTATAAATAGGGTTCACTATTGTTTAATTTTCCAAAAGTTGATTTGTTTCTAAATGTAGATAAGGGGAACCTTGTCATTATTACTAAACTTTTTAATTTATAAAAAATGATAAAATAAATAAAATAGATCATTAGTACTTAGTTACATGTCGTTTAACACTAACATCATAATGTCATCTACCCAAGAATATCAACCGCCTTGAAAGATCTTGATGCATGCCTCACATAGAAATAAACATTGAATTCATTTTAAAATAGTTAAATTTCATTTATATTTTGTAGAAAATGATTAATTTTTTACCTTCAAAGTTCTTATCAATTTTAAATACATTTCAATAATATTTGAAACAATATTTTCTCTGAAATAAATTTAAATTTAAAAGTAAATTGTAAAACCAATATATTCATCATCTTACAAGGTTTTAAATATTTGAATATGATCATCATTTTTTATTTTTATTTTAAATTTCATGAGTATCTCTTCTCTTACAATACTTATATTAGTTTTCTAAATTTTTACCTCCTCGTTACTTTTTTTTTCCTATACCAAATTTCATCTGTAATTTTTTTTTTTTTAATATTTAAAAATAAAAATGTTGTATATATATTTATAAATGCATGCAATCCATCTATTTCAAATTCACTTACATGCACCTATAAAATTTACTCAAGATTTGAACCCAAAAGCATAAATGTTAAATTTTAAACAATAAATTCTAAGCATTCAATATTAAACTTTAATTAGTGTTAAAAGCTTTATGGTTTATGAATTATGAATTTAGCTTCAGGATTTGAGTCGAAGTTGTGGTTTTTAAAAGTTGCCCCAATTTGAGATTTATAGTTTAGAGTATTCAAACAATTGGGATTGAGGGATTTGTATTTAGAGTATTACTATTTTTTTCATGGTTTAATTTATATGGACATATATTAGATGTTATCCTTTATTTTATGGAAGGGTCAGAGTCTTCAAATTTTTAAATATTTAAAAATTAAATTTCATTATTTATTTTTATAATTTATAATTTAATCATAATAATTAATTGTTAATTATTATTATTTTTATTTGATAATTAAATTATATTTTTATGATTGTAATTTTCAGTTAAATGGATTTGATTGTGTAATTACATCTAAATACTAAAAATGTCAATCCACCAATTGAGATTTAGAGTTATTAGGATGAAAATGCAAACATAAATGAAGATTAATATCAATGCTTAAAATCCTAAAGCTAATTACTCCAAACCAAGATTAAATAATAAAAATACTAAAAGATTAAGGGGGAAGATTGCTCATAAGTAGACTCAGATTTGTAACATTATGATAGCTTGATTCGTTGACTTGGATGATGGACTAGTTGATCATATTGACATGAAGATTTTATGAATTCATTAATTTTCTAATAGTTCATGTTGTTCGTTGGTTACTTTGGCCATGGAGGAGTGGATTTTTTTAATAGATTGAGGGTGGAAAGATCAATGGTCACCATTCAAATTTGGTTTCCAGAAGATCAAGGGTGGAGGATTATCTAAAGAATTAAAAATTATTTAGAAGCCTCTATAATAGAGGCTTATAGAGAAAAAGGAGCTAAATTAGAGAGCATTCTAAAATTGGAGAATTATAGAAGCCATTTAGGGGCTAAGTGAGATTAATAATGGATTGGGGTAAATGATTAGGGAGCAGGGATGTAGGAAAGCCTAGGAATAGGCTAGATAGGTGGGTCATAAAAATTTTAAATTCTCAAATATTAGACAAGTGGGGTTAGTTAGTGTATAATAGATATTTAGATGAATTAATGGAGAAGTGAGAAGGGGTAAGGTTAGTAAGATGAATAATAATGAAGAGGGATGGGATTTAATTATTAGAATGGGTAATATTAGGATGAGATAAATAAAATTAGTGTTGACTAATAATAATATTAGTGATGACAAATGAAGCGAGTAGATTTAGGTGTGTATATTTTCCCCCTTTTTAAAAGAGCATTATGAGTAGATGAAGTGGAAGGAGTAATGGTCTTTCAAAGAAAAACTATTTCATGGATGAATGTTAGCAAATAATGCTATTAGATATCATACCCCCTTGAGGTGACATGTAGGGAAAAATGAGATGGATGGCCACTTGAAAGAGGAAATGAGGGGTGGGATGTGATGAATAGACAAGGGGATGGGATGTGAGATGTGAGATAGATGATGAAGAAAATGAACTCAACTTGAGCAGTGAGATACAAAGTGATGATGCCCCTAGAAAAAACATATGCATAGGGAGTGGACACATGATGATGATAAGATAAAATGATGCAAGATTTAGACATATCACAAAAAATGACATATGTTGGGAGAGCATACAGCCAAAGATAAGACAATGATTTGATCAGATTAATGATGAGTGTAGCTCAAAGTTGAAGTCAACTTATATGATGAGGGAGATGAAAATGAAGAAATGATATGATCAAATGACCAAAAGATGAAGGGGAAGAAAGAGAGTACATCACGTCAAATCAATGATCCATAATGAGATTAATAGTGATGATTCCCTAAGTAAGGACATGTGTAAGGGAGTGATAGATGATGATAAATTTATGATTCTTGGTCATTCCCCAATAGAGGGAAGAAACAATAAAATTTAAATGATGAATTTACTAATTAGTGATAATGGATGAATAATGAAAGAAAAGATGGATGTTGTGATTTGTCAGGTCTAATTGACAGGTATGAATGATTTAAGAAAAGGTTAGGGAGATGATTTTAGGGATGTTAATTGATTAATAAATTGATTGGTTAATGATTGATATTATAACTCAAGGATTTTACTGATACACGAGTGGAGGATGATGAAAGATAAGAGAAAAATAATGAGAAAAGGAAAAGGTAAGAGTGTATGATCTATCATTTGGCATTGAAAAGTGGCCAATTAATTCCTACATAATCTAAAAAGACCTCAGGCTAATGTAGTTATGACAAGATGATCTATGACAAAAGAGACTAGAGGAGGAGGATGATAGATGTTAGTTGTTAGATAGATGATGGACTAAGATGTTATATTAGGAGAAATGATGGGAGATGAGCTGTTACATGTTGATGACTAGAGAGATGATTGATGATTGGTTAGAGGATAAAAATGTGATGATAAAGGAACTGAAGGAATGCTTGGATATTAGAACAATGGACTAGGATTATGGAATTGAGGAGGGATAAATATGATAAGAAGATTAGGATAAATGATCAAGACAACATTGTTGTAATAAGACTCATCATATTCTAAGCAATCTAGTAGATATGGAACTTGGAAATATTCCAAATGATATAAGTATGACCAAAGGGAAGGTGTCCCAAAGTGCATAAAAAGGGGCAAATATCAAACTTTACATCATCGAGGGCACCCAAAAATACCAGTGTAGCTTTTGGTATCATTATTTGTTGTCTAATAGGCAAAAATATACATGACACAATACTAGAAACAAACATATACAAACATAAAACAAATAGATATATACATGATAAAAGACATACAAATAATATACACTAGTATCTACATGCAGTGTCATAATGTCTTATCAAATTATCCTAAGGAAATTCGATGGGACGATCAATGGGGTGATGAGTTGGACTAAGTTGGTTTTGATGATGTGAATTTGGATTAAGGTTAGTGACTTGGATAAGGGTATGGAGTTGGAGTAGACTAGGGACTTTGATTAAGATAAGGATGCAGAAGACATAAGACAAGATGAGTAGATATTGAAACAAGGCAAAATGACAAAATGATAAGATGGATGAGACCTTAGATAGAATGACTGGGATATTTAGGACATAAGACAAGATGACATATGATAAGGCAACTTAGATGTTTTTGGATTTTGGTGGGATTTATAATTTTAAGTTTTTTTTACATATCTATGTACACTATACAAATGGGGTTACTAGTAAAGGGAATACCAAGCCTAGTAACTAGGATAAGATGGATGTAAAAATGGATGGGATGATAAAAGGATGAGGTAGATATAAAAAATGGAATGGGGACTAAGGGAGAATAGACTAGGGATTACCAATGACCACATCATGAGGGAGGTGAATGTTTACTTGTTTGAATGTCCATTGGAGGATGTGCTAATATGATTGTAGAACACTTTTTTACACAACTTCCATTTCCTTACAAAGGTAAATATGCAAAGGAATGATTGACAAAATAGGATCTATGATATGATGGAAGATGATGTGTAAGAAGAATGGATACATGGATATGACATGGATGGGATGGATGGGAATGATAAAGGATGGATTCTTCCTCTAAGTGTTCAGGTACAATGTGGACAATAGATTATTCTACCATGACATTGTAAATTAGTTTTCATCATGGTACTTGTCCAAGGCGTCAAAATACTAGTTTTCACCATTGGACGAATGATTTATTATTATTATTATTATTATTATTATTATTATTATTATTATTATTATTATTATTATTATTATTATTATTATTATTATTATTATTACTTTTTTATTTTTTTTGACTCAGGTATCTTGATTTATAGATATAAGCATGAGATGCAACAATACTAACACTTTATTATTCTTTATCCAACACCTATTCGAGAGAGATGTGATGCTAGGATCATGTCTCTATTATTGTATGTATTGTTTCCTATGTGACCTTTCACGATTCATGATTGTGACCCCTCCAGATATCTAGCCCAGGTATCTTCATCACCCCTAAAAAATATAATGCTTCTCAGGAAGGTTATGTGAGCTATAGATTGCATTAGATATTGATCCAATGAGGGTGTATTGGGATTGAATGGATGATAATATTGTGAGAGGATAGTGTGATGTGGTTTGAGGATTAGGACTAGTAGTCTCAGACATAATTGGAGATGTTGGATGTTCCACATTTGACAGGTGTTAGTTGATCTGTAAACTCCATTGATAAACTCTAAGTGAAATTTTAAAAGTATGGATTATGAATTTATCAACTTATAAGATGTTGGAATAATTAAAAATTGATGAAAACCTGATCCAAAAAGCTTGACTATCACCAAAAATCTTATAACTGGTCTTCTACATCCATGAAAATAGAACCCAATCATAGCAATTGATATAAACAATTGCATTAAAATGATTCACAATCAAACTATAAAAATTCCTAATCCAAATGGCATGAGTAAGTGAATCTGCAACTTCCAAAGTGATTACAACATATCAAATTGCCTTCCCAAATGTCACATCCTGTAAAGTGGTGAATTGTCAAAAATTGAAATGACTCCCAATGTAACTGCAAGACAAGTTTATAATGCTGAAAACATACAATTAATGTTTTAGGCATGTTGAAATACATTTCCCTAAATACACAGCCGGCTAGAAGCTTCCCTTTAAATACAAGTTCCCTCCTCTTAAGTCACTTAGAAGTCCATGGCGTAAGTGGTCAAAGCTTATCCTTTTTTCATGGGAGGTCAGCGGTTCAAGTCTTTGACTAACCTTTTTAGGCACTTAGACTTATTCCTTTATCCCACATTAGTAAATGAGAATGGTTCTCTAGGTTTAAATAAATAATGGTGGCTCCCTTTTACATTGTCAACACCACCCTTTAGGTGGGCTCTCCTTGCCAAACTTATCATGTCTATTCTCACATTCCCCCAAACATGGCATGTCTGGGATGTGAAATGTGGATAATGACTTAGAATTACAAAGAATTAAACCAATTATCTCAGACTTTGCAAATTCAAATGTAATGAGATTTTTCCAAATACAATGAGATTTTTCTATGGACTTGCCAAATACAATGAATTTATCCATGCACGTTTCAAAGAAAAAAATAAACTAAAGTTTTTAGACACCCATTGAATACCACATGTCACCATATAATTGGTCCACTTGGCGTGTTCACATTATGCCACATCATCTTGTGAAACCACATTTTTTCTTGTCGCATCGGAATGTTAACAGACCATATCTTTTGCATACTATGTCCATTTTACAAACTATGAAAAGTGATAGAAATCTCTTGATGAGCTATATGCTGTGAAATTGGTTTCATCATGATTTGGAAACTTTTTCTAGAATGAATTCCAGATCACACCTCCCTACAAAAGAGGCTTTTTGTCTCCACAAGTTGACTATCACCTGAAATCTTATAACTGGTCTACTGCATCCATGAAAATAGAACCCAATCATAGCAAGAGATATAAAAAATTGCATTAAAATGATTCACAATCAAACTATAAAAATTCCTAATCCAAAAGGAATGAGTAAGTGAATCTGCTACTTCCAAAGTGATTACAACATATCAAATGACCTTCCCAAATGTCACATCCTGTAAAGTGGTGAATTGTCAAAAAATGAAACAACTACCAATGTAACTGCAAGACAAGTTTATAATGATGAAAAAATACAAGTAATGTTGTAGGCATGTTGAAATACATTGCCCTAAATAGGACATACAATGCTAAGTAAAATACAAACAACCAAAAGTGTATGATGCCTATCATCTAAACATGCCCATAGGGTCTTACAATGCATCTATACATCCATGTGTCAAAATAGATACATCCAAAATAGTAGTCTAACTATCAAATGTTGGAAGGAAATAACTCACAACATCACTCTGCTATATCCCCAACTATTTCAAATGAGTTAATGTCTTATCCATTATTAGACTACCCATACAGTATATTCTGGGGATCAAAAACTTAGAGTTATCAAAAAGTGAGAATTGAAAAACTTCATATGGTAAACTTGTCTTGAAGTGTTCCCACAAACTCTAATCTACATCTATCAAAGCTTGTTCATTCCCTTAGGTGAATTATTAACTGTGCTTTGAAAAAATAATGTATTGATAATCCACTTAACCATTTCTTTCTTCCTAGTGAAATTGATTGTCTTTGTGGATCCATTATCAATTGCATATTGTTAACTTAACCTTTTCATTGGATTTTCACTTGTAGGTTTTACCTTATCTTGGGTTGTATTTTCAACTACATTATGGATTGAATTAGCTTCATTAGCCTTAGTGAGAGGTTTGTAAATCATCTTAGTTTTAACATTACTTGAATGTGAAGATGAATGAAGCTTAAAACATCTATCAATCCTATGTTCACTCACTTTACAATGAGTACAAACATCCTTCTTAGGTGAGGGTCCCCTTTTGCCAATTCCCAACATAACATGAGAATGGTCTTTCAAACATGCAATCTGCTTCAACAAAGCATTTCATTTCCAACAAGTCTTAGCATTATGGTTATTATCCCACAAAACATGCATGGAAATGATTGCATTATCTTCTATACATTATATCAAGATTTCTTAAAAGTATCAATTGGATCAGAAGATTTAGTGTAAGAATCAGGAGGTGAAATATCAATACCTCTTTTACCTTTACACCTTTGAACTAGTGGCCTAGAACCTTCGCTATTGGAAGCTCATCTTCCTTTAGCCATGGAAGAAACTTCTACATCATCCACCTACACACTAGTATAACCCAAACCTGCACGAAGAGGTCTATGCTCAACCTAAATTGGGTTAGATATACCTTGGCTATCTCTACAAAATCCTCCTCCATTATAACCCATTTTAAACAACAATTTAGATCATATGCCCTTAGTGTATCTTTCAAAATCACCAAAAAAATTATTACTAGAATCTGAATCTAAAATGGTAGAAGAAGATGAAGATTGCTATGGAGAAAAACTTACAGTGCACTCAGTCATAGTTTCTGAATCTAAAGTTAAAGGCTTTAAATTTTCACACTCACCACATTGCAATCTAATCAAGAGCTCATTCTTGGATTCAAGATCCAATTTTTAACTTTGCCACTTGTAATTCAAGTGCAAATTTTTGGCATCTCAAGATTGCATTTTCATCTTTGATGACCTCAATCTGTGACAACTTGCCCATGGTTTCCTACAAACACCTGATTCCACACTGCACACTACAATATAGTCAATCTGTAAACTAATAATCCAACTATTTTGGAAGCAACTATCAATACAAAACTAGAAGCAATCCCTACATTCTAACCGCTCTGATACCAATTTGATCTATAAACTCCACTGATAACTCTATGTGAAATTTTAAAAGTATGGATTCTGAATTTCTCAACTTATAAGATGTTGGAATGATTAAAAATTGATGAAAATCTGATCTAAGAATCATGTTTCAAAACTAAAATATAGGTGAATTGAAAGTTCACATCATTTATCCTTTGAAACTATAATATTTTTCTAAGTTCCCAATTTACTCAATTTCTCGTAAATGATCAGATGATTAAATTTTGCATTCTTGATTAAAATCTGAATTATAATTTACAATTTAACTAAAATTGAAATAGAAAAATGAATCCAAAGATCAAAACACATAAATTGTTTATGGGGTTCAGAATTTCCTATGTCCCCGAGATCTTATCGATTCGATCCATTAATTGTTGCTAAATTTGCAAGCCAAAATAGTACTTACAAATAAAAAAATATCATATCTCTCTACAAAAATAGTGTTTAAGACCTTTGAAAGACCTTGGCTGACTCAACACGTCCTTCACCTTCCTAAATCACACGTAGAGGCTTCTCTAAATGGAAATTGGCAACTTATATATCTCAAAATGGCATCATAAATTCTCCAAAATGGGAAATCAAATATGCTGCATAGAGCGTATCAGAATTATAAACAAGTTTGTAGTTTACTCTGAGCTCTGATTTAGCCTCTAAGAGCTCCAAAATAACCAAATACAACAAATTGGTCTTTATTTTCCAATACACAGTCAGCCAGAAGCTTCCCTTTAAATACGAGTTCACTCCTCTTAAGTCACTTAGAAGTCCATAGCATAAGCGGTCAAAACTTATCCCTTTTGCATGTGAGGTTGGCAGTTTAAGTCTTTGACCAACCTTTTTGGGCGCTTAGACTTATTCCTTTATCCCACATTAGTAAATGAGAATGGTTCTCTAGGTTTAAATAAAGAATGGCGGCTCCCTTTTACATTGTCAACACCCCCCTTTTGGTGGGCTCTCCACGCCAAAATTAGCATGTCTATTCTCATGTTCCCCCACACTTGGCATGTCTAGGACGTGGCATGTGGATAATGACTTGGCATTACAAAGCGTTAAACCAATTATCCCAGACTTTGCAAATTCAAATATAATGAGATTTTTCCAAATACTATGAGATTTTTATACGAACTTGCCAAATACAATGAGATTTTTCTACAGACTTGCCAAATACAATGCATTTATCCATGCATGTTTCCAAAGACAAAAATAACCCAAAGTTTTTGGACACCCATTGACTACCACGTGTCACCATCTGATTGGTCCACTTGGCGTGTCCATATTGTGCCACATCATCTTGAGACACCACATTTTTCCCTATCGCATTAGAACTTCTACAAACCATATCTTTTGCATACAGTGTCCATTTTTTAAACCAAAAAAAGTGCCAAAAAGATCTCGATGAGGTCTATGATGTGAAATTGGTTTCATCAGGATTTGGAAACTTTTTCTAGAATGAACTATGGATCATTAGTTGACAAAACACTATAAAGGATACAAGACTTTTGGACTGTGTGATTCTTTAACCTGATTATTTGAAGGATTATCAGCCATAACGATATTGATTTTGACATTATTTGGATTTTTAGACTTGATTATTTCTTGACTACCCCCTAGTTCCTAACATTGGGCTTCACTAGAGGAAATTGATATTTGATTTGATAGATGATCATTTTGACTTTAATAGTCCCCTAGTGCCTAATATTGGTTTTTGCTAGGGGAAGACACTTTTTTATTAGACCGATGATTTGAACATTCTTAATTTTGACTTGTTTTATTAAAGAAAATTTGATCATTATAAATGAACTTTTGAATATGATATTGGAATTCTACATTTGTGGCACTTATTATGTTGCTCGAAGAAGAATCCAACGATACATGCTCCTATTCATTCCTATGGATGGAGGTGATTAAATGATTATTGATGGGAAGGAAAGGATCTATGATGGATGAAGGTGGTGGAGATGATATGATGAGGTCAATGAGTGGTGATAGAGAAGCATGGTCCTCTTATGGGTTCTTTGGAGACCCAATTTCTATATCAGAGAATATCTCCTTAAGATTAACAAAAAGATCATTAGGACTAGATGTAGTATATGCACCCAAGTAAGATCAGATTCACTCTAACAATCTTAGATAGATAAATCTTTAAAAAACTTTGATATGACTTCATCATCTCGATTGGGATAAAAAATTATGCCTAGTGACTAATTATCATCCAAGTTGGAGGTATCATCAAAAGGGAAGGCATAATCATTGTCTGTTGAAACATCTATGATGAATGATGTTTCTAAGGATTAATTTGACTCAAATACTAGTGTGAAACATGATTTGGATGTCGATAAGACAGGTGTTCTCTCCAATTTTGTATCTATTGTACATGACATGATGCTGCTAGTAGAGGATTCAATGTCCACAATGACCTTTCATCATGGGTTATTTGATATGATGGATGAGGGGGAGATGATGGAGGAATAATGGATTTGACAAAGATAGGCCCATGGAAGGACTCATGAGAGATGGGAGGACTCAATGCATGGGAAATAGACTCATTTTCCATGAAGGATTTGTCAAATATGGGGGGACCATGGAAAAGGGATGTAGTTTCTTGACCTTGGCTTGGAGAGGGAAGGGCTTAATCATGATTGGGATTAAAATCTTAGAATACCTCTTCTTGTTCACCTAGAGACGTAGACTCTTCTGATTCATTCTTGATTTTAATGTCACCACAGTCAATAAGGTCTTATTGTCAAAAAAATTTAAAATGGCAAAAAAACAGTTAAAATTTGAGTTTTAAATAAATGGCTAAAAAAGATTGATTTCTACACAAAAATGTGAAAATATTGAAAAAAATGGGAATTTTAATTAATTATTGAAATTTTGATTAATTAAAATAATTTTACGATTTTTCTATTTTTGTTCCAAAGTGTTTAAAACCTCATTTGAACCCTCTATGCAAAATATTGCTAGCTTTCCTAGTAATTTTCCAAAACCATTTCACTTTTTTTTATTTGTGTAAATATATTTTCCTTTTTCACAAGTCATGCAAACTACAAATTTTTTTTCAGTCCTTGTGCAAATTGCAAAAATATTTTTGGCTCTCGTGCAATTTGTGAAAACATTATAAATTTACCTTTTAAGTGAAATTCAAAATCGAGCTTCTTTTAATCATGCAAGTGTAAATTGTAAAGTTAATTCGCCACTCCTTGCAAGTTCTCATTGCTAATATATGACTTCTTCTTCCTTTTGCATGCAATCTCCCTTATTTCCTCCTTCAATCATGCGAGCATAATTATTTCCCCAAGTCACTTTGAAATGGAAACTTTCTCCCTCCTACTTCCTCTGAAGCCATTACTCACCCTCCAAGCTTTCAAATGCAAATTTTCATTCAAACACTTGGCCAAGTAATTTACATAAACTACAAAATGTAATTATATAGAAAATAAGATTTTTTTTTAAGTTTTCTTGCTAGGCAAAAGAAGGAAATGAACAAAAATGAGATTTTTAGATTATTTTCTTGTTTTCTATTTTACCTCATTACACAGTTTCCAAATGTACTAGGGAGAAGAATAAAAGTGAATATAAAGAGGAGGACAAGAACAAATGTTGATTATTTCTAGCTACATTAAAATGGGAGTCATACGACCCTTATAAGCACTTTAGATGTTCTTGGAATTTATAATAAGTAAAAGATTATTATTGTTTTTTTGTTGATTCCTTCTTCAAGAACATACGATCCCTATAAATAAGAAATTTTCATCAGAATATTGTTTATTTTCCATCATTTTTCTTATCCCATACCAATCATATGGTCATGAGAAAGAGAAAAAGGTGAATTACAATCGTTTATATTTGTTAAACTAGTTATTTGGAAGAGGGGAAACTCTTTTTATGATAAAAAATAAATTTTATAAATTCAAAATAAATTTATTGTGGTCTTTTACTCAGCCAACAAACAACCGTATGAACCAAGAGTAAGGTAAGTGAAAGTTAGAAAAAGAAATTGGCAGATTAGAATTGTTTTTGTTATCATTTATAAATCCATACAGTCATGAGGCAATTTTGTTGAATACATATTTTTGAAGAAAACAAGTTTTAATTCATTTTGTTGTGCTAAAGGGAATATATAGGCCATAAACCCCTCAACATATGCTTGTTGATTGTCTTAACTTCATAGGGAAGAAATTAAAATAATGGTTTAGTGAATACAATGATATATTTGCCTTTCTAAGGACATTGACTGAAAATGCATTATTGCTACCAACAAGTGGAAGACATATTGCCCTAGGTTTCCAAACCCACCCTCTTGATTATTTTTGGGTTGTCCTTTAGTGTACATAGTTTCCTTGTTTTGTATTTTTTTTTCTTAGGTAAGTTTCCTTGCTTTCTTAGATTAGGTTTATTTTGTGTTTGTTTGGTTTTGGTTATTTTTTTGTTTCAGCATTCTAGAAGTGTCCCTTGTTCTCCTAGAAATAATATTTCCTAGTATTAAAAAGAAAACTTCTAATGGTGGATGTATAATTAAAAGTTGTGTAAGCTTTAGAATTCAAATAGCGAGTAGTCATACTTGATAAATTATGTAGTCTAGGAGCGTTCTCTTATGCATTTTTAGAGCTTTGAAGGCCAATTATTCAAAACAGAGCATGTGAATTTTAAAACAATTTCATTCTCTTATCTAAATCTATCACCTACACTTAATTGTACATCTAGAGTAAAGTAAAAACACTAAATTATTCTAGATCTATCTTGATAATCTAAATTTTTTGTGTTTATCCTTATACCTTAGCTTTGTACACAAACCTCAATGGACTAAATAATGAGATCCTTTGAAAAATAAAGAAATCACATGAAATTGAACTATTAAATGTAGAATCATATATTTTTTTTGAAAGAGTGATTCAGGGAATCTCCATCACAAGATTTTCATCATAGATAGAAATAAAAAAAGGCTTTGAGGGTGGTCAGAGGTATCTCTGTCAAAGCTATGGATTCTTAGATGGAATAATCTAAATGCTCATGCCATTCCCCATAGATAAATATCCAAATATTTTCCCTCTTAGAATTTTTGGTTGTTTAGATAGGTCTGTATTGTTTCACGTGAAGATATTTTAAAAAGTACATTACTTTCACACATTTATGGTCTAAAACAGAATTGTAAATTAGTATGATAGAGGTTGGTTTAGAATTTAGTGCATTCATATTTTTTTTCTTTTGTCCATGAAACTATTTTTAGATTGTGATTTTGTACAAATGTGAAGATTTTCAGTCTAAGTTATGATCTGATTAATTGAAGACTCTATGTTTCAAATACTATTTTAGCATTTTGTTTATGAAAGTCATCATTTATTTTATCCCCAACACACCCCATCTTCAAATAATTTAATATGGGGTCCCTTTTATTTTTATTTGGGATCTGGTCTCCATTCAAAACCCTTTGGTCTAAGTTATCTTTGAATTTTGAAATAATTGTTGGAATTTTAACACCTTCATTATGTTCCTTACCTATAGGATTCTTGGTTCAACCTTAGGATTAACCATATTCAGAATTGATATTGAAATAGCCTTGGTCTTAGAATATCGATATTTAAA